>WNWK01028464.1:0-25361 GCA_009830355.1 Cherax destructor | reverse complement strand
CTGCCTACTATGATATTTCTTGTAGTACAGTACTAACAGACTGCCCCCTTTGATACTTTTTTGTAGTACAGTACTCAACACACTGCCTCCTATGATACTCTTGTAGTACAGTACCAACAGACTCCCCCCTTTGATACTCTTGTATTACAGTATTTAACAGACTGCCCCTGTAATACTCTTGTAGTACAGTATTTCAACAGACTGCCTCCTCTGATACTTTTTGTAGTACAGTACTCAACAGACTGCCTCCCTTATACTTTTTGTAGTACAGTACTCAACAGACTGCCCCCTGATACTTTTTGTAGTACAGTACTAAAAGACTGCCCCCTCGGGATACTCTTGTAGTACAGTACTCAACAGACTGCCTTCTGATACTTCTTGTAGTACAGTACTCAACACACTGCCTCCTCTGATACTCTTGTAGTACAGTACTCAACAGACTGCCCCCTCTGATACTCTTGTATTACAGTACTTAACAGACTGACCCCTGTAATACTCTTGTAGTACAGTACTCAACAGACTGCCTCCTCTGATACTCTTGTAGTACAGTACTCAACAGACTGCCTCCTCTTATACTCTTGTAGTACAGTACTCAACAGACTGCCCCCTCTGATACTCTTGTAGTACAGTACTCAAAAGACTGCCTCCTCTGATACTCTTGTAGTACAGTACTCAACAGACTGCCTCCTCTGATACTCTTGTAGTACAGTACTCAACAGACTGCCCCCTCTGATACTCTTGTAGTACAGTACTCAACAGACTGCCTCCTCTGATACTCTTGTAGTACAGTACTGAACAGACTGCCCCCTATGATACTCTTATAGTACAGAACTCAACAGACTGCCCCCTCTGATACTCTTGTAGTACAGTACTCAACATAGTGTCTCCTCTGATACTCCTGTAGTACAGTACTCAACAGACTGCCCCCTCTGATACTCTTGTAGTACAGTACTCAACAGACTGCCTTCTCTGATACTCTGGTAGTACAGTACTAAACAGACTGCCCCCTCTGATACTCTGGTAGTACAGTACTCAACAGACTGCCCCCTCTGATACTCTTGTAGTACAGTACTCAATAGACTTCTCCCTCTGAAACTCTTGTAGTACAGTACTCAACAGACTGCCTCCTCTGATACTCTTGTAGTATAGTACTCAACAGACTGCCCCTTCTGATACTCTTGTAGTACAGTACTCAACAGACTGCCTCCTCTGATACTCTTGTAGTACAGTACTACACACTGCCTCCTCTGATACTCTTGTAGTACAGTACTCAACAGACTGCCTCATCTGATACTCTAGTAGTACAGTACTCAACAGACTTCCCAATCTGATACTCTTGTAGTACAGTACTCAACAGACTGCCTCCTCTGATACTCTTGTAGTACAGTACTCAACACACTGCCTCCTCTGATACTCTTGTTGTACAGTACTCAACACACTGCCTCCTCTGATACTCTTGTAGTACAGTACTCAACACACTGCCTCCTCTTATACTCTTGTTGTACAGTACTCAACACACTGACACCTCTGATACTCTTTTAGTACAGTACTCTACACACTGCCTCCTCTGATACTCTTGTAGTTCAGTACTCAACACACTGCCTCCTCTGATACTCTTGTAGTACAGTACTCAACACACTGCCTACTCTGATGCTCTTGTAGTACAGTACTCAACACACTGCCTCCTCTGATACTCTTATAGTACAGTACTCAACACACTGCCTACTCTGATACTCTTGTAATACAGTACTCAACAGACTGCCTCCTCTGATACTCTTGTAGTACAGTACTCAACACACTGCCTCCTCTGATACTCTTGTAATACAGTACTCAACAGACTGCCTCCTCTGATACTCTTGTAGTAAAGTACTCAACACACTGCCCCCTTTGATACTCTTGTAGTACCGTACTCAACACACTGCCTCCTCTGATACTCTTGTAGTACAGTACTCAACACACTGCGTCCTCTGATACTCTTGTAGTACAGTACTCAAGATACTGCGTCCTCTGATACTCTTGTAGTACAGTACTCAACACACTGCGTCCTCTGATACTCTTGTAGTACAGTACTCAACACACTGCCTACTCTGATACTCTTACCTTCTTACAAGCTAAGGATTGTATTTCTTTTTAATATATTTTTATAAATCTCTGGTCTAAATTTATTTCGTGTCGATAAGATTCTTAAAAATCTCAGTAATAAAATTTATATGCGACTTTTTAAACTGTTTCAACAAATTCCTATGAGGTTTTCATCCGAGGTTTTCACCCGAGGTTTTCACCCGAGGTTTTCACCCGAGGTTTTCATCCGAAGTTTTCACCCGAGGTTTTCACCCGAGGTTTTCACCCGAGGTTTTCACCCGAGGTTTTCACCCGAGGTTTTCACCCGAGGTTTTCACCCGAGGTTTTCACCCGAGGTTTTCACCCGAGGTTTTCATCCAACTTCAGCGAGAATGAGAATTAAGTGAATAAATTGTCCCAGTAATGATTTTTTTATCATAATTTTAAGAAAGCAATTTCTTTCACTAACAAATTGAAGATGATATTAATTCTTCACTATTAAAAGCTTCTTCATTTGCTTTACCACTTAAATATTTTAAGTAATATTTCGTCACAGGTTGAGAATTCTAGATATTTAAAATATTTCTTCAGAGTTCTGTTTATGAAACCCACGATTAAATTTCGAGGTTCTGTAACCGAGAATTTTTTGCATTGTTTCACCAACAGTGTTACTGTGGTGTTTCTTGTTAGTTCCTTTTTGCATATAGTTTATGGAAAACTGTTTCCTAATATGGTCCAGTGACGTAATGCCAGGCACTTGCAATGGTGTTTTTGCACCAACAGCTGAGTGTGGAGCAATATTATACGTCTTGATAATCCCCTTAAGAGTTTTGTATATTTTTCCGTATTACTTGTAATCATATACTAGTATATTTCACGTTTCAGAGTCTGTAACACTCTCTCTGCAATGGAAGCCTTTTTTTCATTCGAAAATACATGGCAAATCTATATACATTTACTCTTGAAATAATTTTCAACGTGTCTATTCAGAAATTCTGCGACCTTGTCTGTGAAAAGTCTTGCAATTCCCTTCATCTGTCCATTTCCAAATATTTTCTTCAATGAATGTAAAGTGCTTGGACCATCTTTCTCTTTCAGGAGAACTGCCTGTAAATATCTGGTAAATACATCTATGCATACGATTAAATACTTACACCCATCATTATATGATGCTAATTTCAACATATCGCCAATATCACAAGTCAATATAACTTGTTAATTAACTCAGGTAGAACTGTAACAATGACGTCGTCTTTATTTTTGAGGCTGATGAACTGAATTCAATGCTTACCTTAAGTTTGTGTGTGTAAAAGTGTAAGTGTGTAAAGGTGACTTACATTTTGTGTAGCGTCAGATTGGAGACGTATCATTGCAACTTCTTTTGATTAGCTCGAGTCAGGAGTGGGAATCCCACTCACATTACCTCTCATGTACTCATATTAAAAATACAACTCAAAACGTGTGCTCACAACGAAGCTGTGTAATGAGTTGGAATTTGTTTTGATCTGAAGGTGTTAGGTAATTAGCGAATTCCAGGTAGTGTGACGTCAGAGGCTGCGCTCACCGACCCCTGGGGATGAACAAGATAACGCTTGTATAATTCAGATCATAGGGGTTATGATTGTTTTATATAATATATCAATATACATCTTATGGTAAATTTTAGAAAGGTTAATAGGCTTCCTCTCGTTTATTATAAGAGTGAGCTGTGGGTGAAAGAAGGTCATAATGTTGCTGGTGGCGGCCGCATCGACTCCATCATAGAAGACGTGAGTTAATGGCCTTGTTTATTCCCGTTGAGTATTGTTTAGAAAATGGCTGACAAATGTGTTAAGGATCTCTCATTCTTGTAAATAGGATGGTGGAGAGAGGTGGTAGTGTTATGAAAGATAATATCTGGAGGAGTTTTACTAGAATTAATGTGTACATTGAAGATTGAGATTTAATCATTGTTTAAAATATTTATTTTAACAGATTCTACTAACCCACCCGAGACTAGAATTCGTGCAAATTATAATAATGCTTTTCTGAAGAGAGAGAAAAGGTTATTTTAAGAGATATTTATATTTTGAAGTGTAAGAAACGCATTGCTGAGGGTAAGGAGGAAATATGTACAATGAGATTACTTGAATTATGTGCAGAAATGGACCTTGTGAACGAGTTATGGAATTCCATCAATAATACATCAAAGAAATGTAAGTTTGTTTACATTGTAATAACGTCTTAATATTTTAAGTTTGTAAAATACCACGTAATGTGTGTGCCTCATAAAATATCTTGTAGATTTAAACTTGTACATAAATGCCTACCAAAATAATTGCTTACCATGTGTATAGATCATCTTATCTTAAGATTTCACTTATGTGGTATTTTTAGCAGTAATTCATGAAGTTGCTGATGCTTCATATACAGTATATTGTAAATACCTTTATGACTCTTATTATAAGAATGTACTTATTGGCTTGTAATGTTACCAATGTTTTGTAAAATATAGGAAGTGACTGGTAAAATTTCAGACAGGTGGACAGTGTGGTGGAGGGATGGCTTGGAGGGATTGCGTGGAGGGATGGGAGGGAAGGATGGCGTGGAGGGATGGCGTGGAGGGATGGGAGGGAAGGATGGCGTGGAGGGATGGCGTGGAGGGATGGCGTGTGACACTGACGATGATCGACGGTATCCCATGGGAGGTTCTTACTGTGGTAACTCTAATACAATGTATTCTCGCCGGGCTGACCCAAGTCGCGTCAAACATCACAACACATGACTTGACCTCACCTCACATGACTTGACCTCACCTCACATGACTTGACCTCACCTCACATGACTTGACCTCACCTCACATGACTTGACCTCACCTCACATGACTTGACCTCACCTCACATGACTTGACCTCACCTCACATGACTTGACCTCACCTTGACCAACGTTGAGGCTCGCCTTGCCCAGAACCTCCCACTGACTTGATTCACCTATTACACCTCACCTGGACTCCTCACCCAGAGAAGATTCACCTGATAACAGTGTGACTGGTCAGTCTCCAAGAATATTAGATTTTAACAAGAATTTTAGCGGGACGCAAACAATTAGAAAATATAGTGTATCAAATTTGTACGAGCGGGACTTGGGGATGTATTTATATCATTATAGGGATTATTTCTTAGATTATTTGAGTGGCTTGCATAACACATCTCGTTACGCCTTATCTTTGAGAATTTATTCAACTGTTGTGGTAAAAACGAATCTGATTATGGGAAATTTGTAATTAACTTACCATTTGAGATTGTAGATATATCAGATTTAGTAGAGGAGTCTGATTAATGGGTGAAATCGATTTTAAATCGATTTATGAATGATCTCCATGACGAGGAACGATTGGGGTGGCTTGTAGAATGCACTGAATTCTCTTAGAATTTTAAAGTGCTGAATATAAAATTTAGCTGCTTTCGTATGTCAATTATCCCAAAAAGCTTCATGGTAGACAGTATATTTTCAATCCAGAGAATAGTGATGGTATATGTGTACTACTTGCTTTTGCTGCCTTTAACTGCTCCCAGAAAGGAAAGAATTGGAAAGATATAGCAAATTTAGTTGTCTCAATCCTGCAAAGTCACCTGTAGAAGATTTTCCAATAACTCGAGACAAGTTAACTCTATTAGAAAAGAACAATAAAGTTTATTTATTAGGTTAGACATGATAAAAGTGGATCTTTTATTAGTCGTTGTAAGAAAGGACATAAGGAGTATAAGAATAACATGTACACTATATTACTCAATGAGGCTCATCTCACACTGATTAGGGATCTTGGTGGCTATGTTAAATATATAATGACGGAAAAGGGGGAAGCTAAGAAACATTGTCCTAGTTCTTTAATGAAAGTAAAGACACAGGAAGAGTTAGTATTACATGAAGGTGGATGCTAGGCCAATCAGACCCTAGTTTAAAAAAAAAAAAAGAAGAGATCATAAATTTTGGGAATTATTCACATACTTATTCATGTGAATACATCGGAGTTAGTTACCATTTTGTCCTAGGCACATGTCGATTAGACACTAGGCCTGTTGTATGTATGTGTGTGTGTGTAAAGAAACACTTCGAAATGTTTCGGCCCCGCCGGGAATTGAACCCGGGCCCTCCGTGCGTGAAGCAAGAGCGCTAGCCACCATGCCATCGGCCGTGTGTTCGAATTTGAATGTGCTGTTGATAACGCTATGTCTAAAGGTAAATTTGATGCACATCACAAGGCTATCGCTTATTGCTATATTACACTATGTAACAAAATTTTACTTTTGTCATGTTCCTGGGAAATAAGCATCATTTCCCAATTCTTTATAACTAAAAAAGTTTAAAAAAGTAGTTTTGATCCCAGAACTTTGCTTTTGTGGTCATGACACTTGTGGAACACTTTCAAGAAAGTCTGATGAAAACTATTATGTTCTGGGGTTTTGCTTGACAAATATAAAAACAGGGACTCAGAAACCATCATTCAGTTCAGCTCTGGCTGCCTGAGAAGACACATCAGAAGAAGTGAAGTGGCATCAAGAGGTTGCAATCATTCTCCAGATGTATTCTGCAACGTATGTGGTCAATTCATTAAGTCAAGAGCAAAGAAGTTCACTGTAAAAGCATCTAAACAAATGTATGAAGCTTACAAAGCATATTTTAGCATGTCAGTTGTGGACCCAGACAAGACCTGGTCACCTCATGTTGCTTGTGAACATTGTAAGAAAACATTGGAAGGTAAGAAAGTCATTAGTTATATGAAGGATAAAATCTTGAATAGGAACATTTTTTAAATGAAATGTATGTAACAGAAACTAATTATTTTGTTCGTTTACAGGATTGTATAGAGGAGAAAAAAGAGCCATGAAGTTTACTGTTCCTAGAATATGGCGTCAACCCACTGATCACCCAACCAACTGCTACTTCTGCCTGGTGGATCCTTCCTAACGTCGAACTGGGAAAAATGCACCTGTTATTTCTCATCCAGACCTTCCCTCTTCTATTGCACCAGTAGCACACAGTGGTGATCTTCCTGTACCTACACCTCCAGAAAGAAGTCAACCGTCAGAAGAAGAAAGCAGCAAAGGAGAAAATGAAGAGCACAGTGAACAAGACTGTGATCTCACAGATGACGCTGTTGGGAGGAATCCTTACTACCCAAACCAAACAGACATCAATGACCTTATCAGAGATCTTGGTTATACAAAGTCAAATGTTGAACTTTTGATTTCAAGGCTCAAGGAGTGGGACTTGGTGGATGAAAGTGTGCAAGTGACATGCCAAAGAAAACCTCACCAACATTTCTCAAGTTTCTTCACTAATGAAGACAGGTTGTGCTACTGCAATGATGTATCAGGCATGTTTGATGCAATTGGAATTGCATGCAATCCAGATGAGTGGAGACTTCATTGACAGCTCCTCCAGAAGCCTAAAATCTGTACTTCTGCACAATGGGAACAAGTATCCATCTCTTCCCTTGGCACATTCAGTGCATCTTAAGGAGGACTACAACAGTGTCAAACTTTTACTGGAAGCTTTGAATTATGATAAGTATGGCTGGGAGGTTATTGGAGACTTCAAAATGGTGGCATTTTTGATGGGTTAGTAGAGACAGAGCAGCACATTACCAGAGGAAGCACTGGCCTCAAAGGACTGAGTTCTCAGTACGAAGACATAACATCAAACATAAACCATTTGTGGATCCTCAAAAGGTTCTGTTCCCTCATTACACATCAAACTAGGGCTAATGAAACAGTTTATTACAGCTCTTGACAAAGAGTCTGCAGCCTTCAAGTATTTTCAAGACTTCTTTCCCAAGCTATCAGAGGCAAAGGAGAAGGCTGACATCTTCACTGGACCACAAGTCAGGAAAATCCTGGAGTGCTCAGAATTTCCAAAGAATCTCACAGAGAAGGAAAAGGAAGCCTGGGAGAGTTTTGTTGCTGTAGCACAGAGCTTTCTGGGCAACAACAAGGCTGACAATTATGTGGAACTTGTTGAGACCTTGGTAAAAAGCTATGGTCAGATGGGCTGTAGGATGTCCCTTAAGGTCCATATCTTTGACAATTTCAAGGAGAATATGGGAGCATACTCAGAGGAGCAAGGGGAGCGCTTCCACCAAGATATAATGGACTTTGAACACAGATATCAGGGATCTTATAATGAAAACATGATGGCAGACGACATTTGGGGCTTAAACGGGAAAGTGACTTGTTGCATGATCGCAGATCTAAAAAAAACTGCTCATTTTTAACTTTGTAAATATGTTTCAGAAAGTTTAAAATAAAATTTGTGTAAATTTTATTTTATTTGTGTAAATTTTATTTATTTTATTATATGTTTTTGTTTTACATCCAAAACTAGCCAAAAAAATATTGAAATTTGGCCATTTTTTTGTCAAAAAATCATCGTGTAAACCACAAAAGCAAAGCTTAAAAGGAATAATGGGCATTTTCTATTGTCTTGCAATAACAGGAGTTGGAAAATAACACTTACTTGCCAGGAACAAAAATTGTGTTACATAGTGTTATTTTTTATCTAGAAGGACATGCATGAGAATACATGCATACAGATACATGTATTGGGATACGTACAGATATAATAATAATGGGAAGGCATTCTCTAACACCTCTAAAGATCCATTTCTGAAAAGTTACACATTTGGCTCAAGACAGAGTAATTTGTCCATTTACCGTCGAAATTCTCAAGATGATCAAAAAGAAATTGTAATAGTTTTGGTATAATGCGCTAAAGCTTCATTATGGGGATTGTTTATTTGTTGTATACAGACACAGATTCTTGCACATTCAACATAAAACATAGGGATTTACACAGTGAGCTTAAGTAGAAACCAATGGTGTCATATATGGATTTCTTAAATAACCCTAGATATCATCCACTGAATGATAATAGCAGGAATAGGAGCTAGGATTATTAAAATCTGAAATGACACATTATAACATTAGCAAGGTATTTAATTGGTCTGAAGGCAAAAATGTATTCTGTAAATTTGGGCAAAAGGAATCCCATCCCATTTCATCCCATTGTTAACTTATGCTTACTATAAGAATGTTCTGTCTAATCCAGATAATGAAACTTTTGAGTGTAAATTGATTAGTAATGTGAAGGGGGAATGTGTACAGTTAAGATCAAAACGAAGGGTTTGTCTGCCTTTCATGTTAAAAGTAGTATGTCTTAGAGACTACTGCTTCCTTACCATATGGACATCCTGATATTTCCCCAAAATGCAGAAAATTGAACTAGGATAATATTCACTCTGATATAATGACAAAAGTTAAATGTACCTAATTCATAAAACTTATTTGTCTTACCATGTATTTTCAAATTTGTATACAATACCACTTAGGTGTTTGAAATGTATAAAATGTATTCTTGTAATTATACATACATATAAAAATTTATTCTTGAAACTGTCAATAAAAGATTGTAAAATTTTGTAATGTTTTATTTGTGTATACCTTTGTTTAAGCATATCTGGAAAAGTTTGTATACCACAATAAAGTTTACCTATGTTTGAATATGTTTACCTCACTATTTATGTGGTTATTTTACCCTTGGGGGACCAGGAGCTGTACCTAATACCACAGAAGTGGTCAGGCCTTCTGCTTTCCATTGGTTACCCTTGGAGATCAGGAGCTGTACCTTAAGAACTTACCATAATATCATTTATGTGGTTATGTGTACATTGAATTGGTAAAATGAATATACCTTTAGTAGAATGAATATACCATGGGAGATATACTTCTCTGATTATACCTTTGATTGGATATACCTTATTTACAAATGGATTATGGTTGAGAATAAAGTGGAACATGCAATAATTACACTATGAGAGATGTACTTCATTGAATTAGTAAAATGAGCCATATGTACAAATGGAATAAGATCGATGTTAAAAAATATGTTGGGGATTTTTCACAAGAACACAATCTCGAATTACCCTCCCACCCACATGACTGGGGAGAACTCTAGACAAAAACAATTTGTAACTTACGGATGTTGATGAATCTTGCAAACTTATGGGACTTCAGAGACATTGGGGTAGCAAACAATGTCCCTCCTTCAGTACCCACCATCTCAGCTCTCCAACTAACTTCAGGACTCTGTATTAGGAACATATGGTTCCTGTATATTTATTATGAAAATTTATGTCAGTAAAATTGGCGAATTAAGTGAACTGTATAATTATATTGAAGTTATGTGACTTGACGGATTTAAGTTTTTTGTTGGCTCTACTATTTTCCAAATACAATTATAAATTATTAAATACGTACATTATTTCAACAAGTGAAGAGCATATATGGTTAGTTACCAGCTATTATCTTTGTGATATATCCTAACTCCTCCCAACAGAAAGGCAACCTAATATTGGTCAATACCTAGCTACCTTATCTATTGAGTGGGGGTTAATACACACTGAGAGGCATACATTAATTACTGGATGATATATTTGGTAGGTAATATGTTGTCTCCAGTTACCCCTTCCCGTTTTTCATCCATATATTCCCTTATGATTACATTTCATAATATATCTGGACCCTTCCACGTGTATTTCCTCTTCACTTATCTTATAGTGAAGAAATGGAAAACAGGAATAAATAAAGGTGATGTAAATAGCGTGCTAAAAATATCTAGTATTGACAGGACTCGCAGCAATGGCTTTAAGTTGGATAAATTCAGATTCAGGAAGGATATAGGAAAGCATTGGTTTGGTAATAGAGTTGTCGATGAGTGGAACAAACTCCCGAGTACAGTTATAGAGGCTAAAACGTTGTGTAGTTTTAAAAATAGGCTAGATAAATATATGAGTGGGTGCGGGTGGGTGTGAGTTGGACCTGACTAGTTTGTGCTACTAGGTCAGATGCCGTGCTCCTTCCTTAAGTGGATGTAACCTGACCTGGCTGGGTCGGGGCATTGGCTTAAGCCGGTGGGAGACTTGGACTTGCCTCGCATGGGCCAGTAGGCCTGCTGCAGTGTTCCTTCTTTCTTATGTTCTTATGTTCTTAAATTCCATATAGTGAAGCCACGATTATATTCAATAAAACATTAACCAACTCTTCGGCTGTCGTTCCATATTGTTCTCTCTCTCATATTTGTATTAAAATTCAGCGACACTTCCAGGTGTGTAATACATAATTCTTATCAGAATATTAACTTTTCCAACATTACAAAATTACATTTTAGTTAATTAAATGATTACAGTAAATAAGGAAATTATATGGGATATATTAGTTCCTCTTTGAATTTTCACTTTCATAAGTCACACCAACATTACACACCTACACTACTATGTAAATGATAATATTCCCACAAATTATTACACAAAAATCAGAGGAAAATTATCAAAGTTTCTTACAGTTTAGAACAGAGTGAAGAACGGCAAGGCGAGGTTGTGAAACTCTAAGGATAAAACTATCTACACTTCATTGTCATTAATATTTATACGTAATATCACCAAAAAAATCATATTTTCAGAAAACGTTTAAAAAAATGCTAATCCGAGGAAATGGAGTGAAGATAAACTTTTGGGGAAGCCAAAATTTCATCCGCCAAAATCTTGGAAAAATTCTAATCAACGGTGACAGCTCACCTATTCGCCATAATTTGAAAAGTCCTATTTGTCATAGCATGAAAAGATATATTTGCCATAACGTGAAAAGCTATATTTTCCATACAGAAGAAAATTACACTACTAGCCATGTACATCATCACATTCTCAGCACAGCCTCCACTGGAAGAACAAACTCAACCACAATCTGCAGACTCTGTATTTACAGCTGATGGAAGGAGATGGGTCGTGAATCCTTGATTAACAACCTATCGTCACGTGTTTTAAATGACTACGAGAAACAAGCCCTGAGTCTAGGACTCAAATTTACCACTAACTCAAATTTATCACAAACCCATGCAAACCAAGCCCCCTCACTGGGATTAGTCAACAGACACAGTGATAGCAACTTCCAGAAATGTTATATACAGGGCATACTCACCGCAACCCTGTGTGAGCTTATATACAGGGCATACTCACCGCAACCCTGTGTGAGCTTATATACAGGGCATACTCACCGCAACCCTGTGTGAGCTTATATACAGGGCATACTCACCGCAACCCTGTGTGAGCTTATATACAGGGCATACTCACCGCAACCCTGTGTGAGCTTATATACAGGGCATACTCACCGCAACCCTGTGTGAGCTTATATACAGGGCATACTCACCGCAACCCTGTGTGAGCTTATATACAGGGCATACTCACCGCAACCCTGTGTGAGCCTTCCTCTGTCAGTCTTCCCAGACGAAATATCACTGATCTTTAGAACGTAGCCACGGACCCCAGTATCATCATCACGAACGCCGAGAGTTGTCATTCTCAACACCACAGAATGCAGCACCAAAATGATGGACCTCTTGAAAGAACAGTCTTCATACAAGCCCATCAACACACAACATGAAGTCTTCATACAAGCCCATCAACACACAACATGAAGTCTTCATACAAGCCCATCAACACACAACATGAAGTCTTCATACAAGCCTATCAACACACAACATGAAGTCTTCATACAAGCCCATCAACACACAACATGAAGTCTTCATACAAGCCCATCAACACACAACATGAAGTCTTCATACAAGCCCATCAACACACAACATGAAGTCTTCATACAAGCCCATCAACACACAACATGAAGTCTTCATACAAGCCCATCAACACACAACATGAAGTCTTCATACAAGCCCATCAACACACAACATGAAGTCTTCATACAAGCCCATCAACACACAACATGAAGTCTTCATACAAGCCCATCAACACACAACATGAAGTCTTCATACAAGCCCATCAACACACAACATGAAGTCTTCATACAAGCCCATCAACACACACCATGAAGTCTTCATACAAGCCCATCAACACACAACATGAAGTCTTCATACAAGCCCATCAACACACAACATGAAGTCTTCATACAAGCCCATCAACACACAACAAGAAGTCTTCATACAAGCCCATCAACACACAACATGAAGTCTTCATACAATCCCATCAACACACAACATGAAGTCTTCATACAAGCCCATCAACACACAACATGAAGTCTTCATACAAGCCCATCAACACACAACATGAAGTCTTCATACAAGCCCATCAACACACAACATGAAGTCTTCATACAAGCCCTCAACACACAACATGAAGTCTTCATACAAGCCCATCAACACACAACATGAAGTCTTCATACAAGCCCATCAACACACAACATGAAGCCTTCATACAAGCCCATCAACACACAACATGAAGTCTTCATACAAGCCCATCAACACACAACATGAAGTCTTCATACAAGCCCATCAACACACAACATGAAGTCTTCATACAAGCCCATCAACACACAACATGAAGTCTTCATACAAGCCCATCAACACACAACATGAAGTCTTCATACAA
The DNA here is from genome assembly GCA_009830355.1 of Cherax destructor. NCBI lineage: Eukaryota > Metazoa > Arthropoda > Malacostraca > Decapoda > Parastacidae > Cherax > Cherax destructor. Next base: position 11,830 of record WNWK01028464.1, on the reverse strand, counting down.
GCCCATCAACACACAACATGAAGTCTTCATACAAGCCCATCAACACACAACATGAAGTCTTCATACAAGCCCATCAACACACAACATGAAGTCTTCATACAAGCCCATCAACACACAACATGAAGTCTTCATACAAGCCCATCAACACACAACATGAAGTCTTCATACAAGCCCATCAACACACAACATGAAGTCTTCATACAAGCCCATCAACACACAACATGAAGTCTTCATACAAGCCCATCAACACACAACATGAAGTCTTCATACAAGCCCATCAACACACAACATGAAGTCTTCATACAAGCCCATCAACACACAACATGAAGTCATCATACAAGCCCATCAACACACAACATGAAGTCTTCATACAAGCCCATCAACACACAACATGAAGTCTTCATACAAGCCCATCAACACACAACATGAAGTCTTCATACAAGCCCATCAACACACAACATGAAGTCTTCATACAAGCCCATCAACACACAGCATGAAGTCTTCATACAAGCCCATCAACACACAACATGAAGTCTTCATACAAGCCCATCAACACACAGCATGAAGTCTTCATACAAGCCCATCAACACACAACATGAAGTCTTCATACAAGCCCATCAACACACAGCATGAAGTCTTCATACAAGCCCATCAACACACAACATGAAGTCTTCATACAAGCCCATCAACACACAACATGAAGTCTTCATACAAGCCCATCAACACACAACATGAAGTCTTCATACAAGCCCATCAACACACAACATGAAGTCTTCATACAAGCCCATCAACACACAACATGAAGTCTTCATACAAGCCCATCAACACACAACATGAAGTCTTCATACAAGCCCATCAACACACAACATGAAGTCTTCATACAAGCCCATCAACACACAACATGAAGTCTTCATACAAGCCCATCAACACACAACATGAAGTCTTCATACAAGCCCATCAACACACAACATGAAGTCTTCATACAAGCCCATCAACACACAACATGAAGTCTTCATACAAGCCATCAACACACAACATGAAATCTTCATACAAGCCCATCAACACACAACATGAAGTCTTCATACAAGCCCATCAACACACAACATGAAGTCTTCATACAAGCCCATCAACACACAACATGAAGTCTTCATACAAGCCCATCAACACACAACATGAAGTCTTCATACAAGCCCATCAACACACAACATGAAGTCTTCATACAAGCCCATCAACACACAACATGAAGTCTTCATACAAGCCCATCATCGCACAACAATGGGAGACACTCATCAAGGATCTCCTATTCAAAACCAGACAAATACTCCGACGTAGTAATAAAGGAAGATTTGTATTATACCTAATACCTTGGAACCCAGTACACATGTACGACCTACCTAACACAATATACTTCTCAAACCAATCACATCAAGAATAGGTAATTCACCACACAAACTAGCTGGAGTTTTCGACAAACACCTTTCCTGCCTCCTGGGCAAGAACCGCTCATCTAAAGCACTCAGGCGATCACCTTAACCGCATCAGAGACATCTCTATCCGGAACCTGAAACTAAGTAGTTTGCACGACACTTCCCTCTTTATTTAAGGTGCCACCACTTTAGTCATTAACCTTCTCTGACTCACGAAATCGTAATAACATGATTGCATACAAACCACGGTACGGGCGTGAATTCTTCTCTGACGTAAAGTCAATCAGAACTTAAATCTTCCATTAACACCCGGAGATTTTGTTGACCTCATTAAGTGTGCATTAATTTCAACTGTTTCTCTTTCAGCTACATGCCCTAGAAACATATATATGGTTTGAGAATGAACTCTGCCAACAGCGCCGTCATATTTAACTTATACATGGAACATCTAGAATCTGAACGCATTGGCAAGTACCAGATGTCTAATTTAGAGAAGAATTTACAGTCATGAAATATATACAAGTCGTAATCGATTTCTGGCATGGGCTCTGCATCCCATTTTGTGATAGCATTTAAATAAAATAAATTTTGAGCCAGTTGGTAAGAATGATCTGATTACTTAACCTTGACGACTGATGAACAGAAAGCTGAATTAGAAGGCTCTATGATATTCAACTTCAATAGTTCGTCAAATTCATTGTCAAACTCTTTCTATAATGAACAGGGGCAGTTTAAAATTTCCCTTATGCAAACTCTCTGTTGCCTCTCTGTCTCGACTGTTGCTATCTTCCTCGACTGTTGCCTATCTTTCTCGACTGTTGCCTATCTTCCTCGACTGTTGCTATCTTCCTCGACTGTTACCTATCTTCCTCGACTGTTGCCTATCTTCCTCGAATGTTGCTATCTTCCTCGACTGTTGCTATCTTCCTCGACTGTTACCTATCTTCCTCGATTGTTACCTATCTTCCTCGACTGTTGCTTATCTTCCTCGACTGTTGCTATCTTCCTCGACTGTTGCTATCTTCCTCGACTGTTGCCTATCTTCCTCGACTGTTACCTATCTTCCTCGACTGTTGCCTATCTTCCTCGACTGTTGCTATCTTCCTCGACTGTTGCCTATCTTCCTCGACTGTTACCTATCTTCCTCGACTGTTGCCAATCTTCCTCGACTGTTGCTATCTTCCTCGACTGTTGCTATCTTCCTCGACTTTTGCTATCTTCCTCGACTGTTGCTATCTTCCTCGACTGTTGCCTATCTTCCTCGACTGTTGCCTATCTTCCTCGACTGTTGCTATCTTCCTCGACTGTTGCCTATCTTCCTCAACTGTTGCTATCTTCCTCGACTGTTGCTATCTTCCACGACTGTTGCTATCTTCCTCGACTGTTGCTATCTTCCTCGACTGTTGCTATCTTCCTCGACTGTTGCTATCTTCCTCGACTGTTGCCTATCTTCCTCGACTGTTGCTATCTTCCTCGACTGTTGCTATCTTCCTCGACTGTTGCTATCTTCCTCGACTGTTGCCAATCTTCCTCGACTGTTGCTATCTTCCTCGACTTTTGCTATCTTCCTCGACTGTTGCTATCTTCCTCGACTGTTGCCTATCTTCCTCGACTGTTGCCTATCTTCCTCGACTGTTGCTATCTTCCTCGACTGTTGCCTATCTTCCTCGACTGTTGCTATGTTCCTCGACTGTTGCTATCTTCCACGACTGTTGCCTATCTTCCTCGACTGTTGCTACCTTCCTCGACTGTTGCTATCTTCCTCGACTGTTACCTATCTTCCTCGACTGTTGTCTATCTTCCTCGACTGTTGCCTATCTTCCTCGACTGTTGCCTATCTTCCTCGACTGTTGCCTATCTTCCTCGACTGTTGCCTATCTTCCTCGACTGTTGCTATCTTCCTCGACTGTTGCTATCTTCCTCGACTGTTACCTATCTTCCTCGACTGTTACCTATCTTCCTCGACTGTTGCTATCTTCCTCGACTGTTGCCTATCGTCCTCGACTGTTGCTATCTTCCTCGACTGTTGCCTATCTTCCTCGACTGTTGCTATCTTCCTCGACTGTTGCTATCTTCCTCGACTGTTGCTATCTTCCTCGACTGTTGCCTATCTTCCTCGACTGTTGCTATCTTCCTCGACTGTTGCCTATCTTCCTCGACTGTTGCTATCTTCCTCGACTGTTGCTATCTTCCTCGACTGTTGCCTATCTTCCTCGACTGTTGCCTATCTTCCTCGACTGTTGCTATCTTCCTCGACTGTTGCCTATCTTCCTCGACTGTTGCTATCTTCCTCGACTGTTGCTATCTTCCTCGACTGTTGCCTATCTTCCTCGACTGTTGCTATCTTCCTCGACTGTTGCTATCTTCCTCGACTGTTGCCTATCTTCCTCGACTGTTGCCTATCTTCCTCGACTGTTGCTATCTTCCTCGACTGTTGCTATCCTCCTCGACTGTTGCTATCTTCCTCGACTGTTGCTATCTTCCTCGACTGTTGCCTATCTTCCTCGACTGTTGCTATCTTCCTCGACTGTTGCCATCTTCCTCGACTTTCCTCAATAGTCTTCGATGTGGGACTGAAGTCCATATACACATTTGCCATTTTCCACTTATCTGGTACTAAGCCATTTTGTAAAGATATGTTGAAAGACTACCAAAGGTTCACTAAGTTCACTAAGTTCCACCTTACATTCCTTTAAAACCCTCACAAACTATTCATCAGGGCCTGGGGATTTGTTAGGCATTAATTTATCTTTTTGTCTGAGGAGCATGTCACTAGCGACCTGGATCCTGCATAACTTATCATCATTCAGTACAATATAAGTATTGTAGCAACTCTAGAAACTCTAAGTATTGTAGATCTTGACACATACGTGGCAAGACCGACAATACTTATAGATGTTAGAAGACATCAGAGGCCAGTGGTACAAGTCCTTGATCTTCTCATAGGTCTTCCTATTTGAGAAATGGCCAGAGACTGGCAAGTCATGAGTAATCTTCAAAATGGTCTCAAGGAAATTCCTAGGAAATACTAAGACTTCTATCCACTTCATTTTGATTTTCTGCTGACACTATATTCTTGTTTAGAAGATTATTTTTATTTTTAAATTTATGAGAAAAAACTTTCTTTGGATTATATCACCCGTTATAGCTATCTTCAGTATTTCCCCTTTCTATGTGAGAAACCTCAATAGGCTTTCCTTTGGAAAGAACCTATGAATGAATAAGTTTTACCTTAGACTGTGCCCTAGTAAGAAAGTTAACCAAGTCCTGTAATGAAGATATGACCCTTGGTAGGCGGAGGTAGTCTGATCTCATGTCATTTCTGGTTTGCAGTATCTCACTTGAGATTGCAAAGGAGAGACGAGGAATCAATCTATCCCACTAAGTCCTGTCGCCTGGGATCTCGCTCCGGAGCATCAGCTCCGGATGACCACGCAAGCAGCAGAACTATTCAGGAGAAGAGTGTAGGTGAAGTACCCAAACTGCTAACCAAACCAGGTTGGGAGTTTTCTACCAGGAGTATAAACTAAATAAACTCAGACCCCAAAGAAATCTTGCGTTTCACAGCAGTCCGCTAGATAGCAGTATGGGAGGCGACACACTGTAATAGTCTCTCGGAATCTGAAATACCATATGCCCAGTTTATCGGCTTTTTTCCTCACACAGGGGTTCTGATTCTGTGTTGTTGATCTTGACAATTTGTTTCCTGTTGTTCAGGTAGGACTTAAACCATTGTACAGAACCTGTGTCAATAGCTCTTAGTTTCTTACATAATATAATATGGATGACCGTATCGAAAGCCTTGTGCAAGTCTAAGGTCACTATACCTATGAGATTCCCTAGCAACATTTGAGTTCTCAGGTAGTCCATCGGATTAATTAGGGAGATGTCGGACGAGTAAGATCTGAAACCTTAATGGTAACAATGGAGAATGTTTTTGTCATTAAGATACTTAACTACTTGACAGTACACCGCCTTCTCTAGAATTCTGGACATCACACCGAGCATACTAACAGGCCTATAGTTGCTGACGTAAGACCTATTTTTCTTGATTGGAGTAACTCTGGCCTTGAATCCCTCCGGAACGGTATTGGTGGTGATGGAAAAAATTATAATATGCGCAATGGGGGTTGACAGTTCAGAGGCACAGTCTTGTAGGAACTTAGCCGGGATGTTATTTGGACCGGTGCTTTTAGCTGGGTTTAACTTTCTTAATTCTTTTTGCTGGAAGTCATAAGATACTCCTACTAGTTAGTGACTGTTTGGGGTGACTCCTTTATTAGTGTAGTATGGTTTGAACTTATTGGAGTCTGGGCTAAAGGTACTCGATGCAGCCGCCAGTTTACTTACTAATGTCGATGCAACAGTTGTGTAGTATGAATTAAAACAATTTGTCTCTTTAGTTAGATATATTTACTAGTTTATGGCTATGCCCCAGCTCTTTTAGTAGTTGCCAGAGCTTTCTGGGATTATTCTTGTTTTCTTCGATTTTTGAGCAACAGTGCCTCACCTTTGTTTCTTTTATAAGCCTCGTCACTCCGTTCCTGACCCTTTGGCATTCATGTAGTGCTGCAGTGTCCTGTCTGTTTGTCTTAAATCTGTTGAGCAATTGATCCCTGAATTTGAAATTAACTAATATTTCAGCAACTATCCGGGGTTGAGTTTTTCGTTTAATTATAACCTCTTTAACTGGTGTAATATTATCAAGGATGACAGTGAACATAATAATAATAATCATATCTTTATTTACTACAAGTACATGTACAAGGTATACAGGCCTAGCTGACATCAGTTACATAACGCTATGTATAAAGCTACTTGTTATGCTGAGCATTTCTTGAAAATTAGGTCAGTTTTGTTCCCAGGATGCGACCCACACCAGTCGACTAACACCCAGATACCCATTTTAAACTTATGGGTGAACAGAGACAGGGACAGCAGGTGTCTTATTGAAACACGTCCCTAATGTTTCCCAGCCGTACCGGAGGAGATTCGAACCCCGGACCTCAGTGTGTGAGCTGAGTGTGCTAGCAATCGAGTTATGGGACACCGGATTTTGAAAGTTTCCCAGGCATCATTTACGTCAGTGCAATTTCTTATCACAGTCCAGTCACAATTGTGACTGGGTGAGGCTACACTGGGCGAGGCTACATTGGGTGAGGCTACACTGGGTGAGGCTACACTGGGCGAGGCTACACTGGGCGAGGCTACACTGGGCGAGGCTACACTGGGCGAGGCTACACTGGGCGAGGCTACACTGGGCGAGGCTACACTGGGTGAGGCTACACTGGGTGAGGCTACACTGGGTGAGGCTACATTGGGTGAGGCTACACTGGGTGAGGCTACACTGGGTGAGGCTACATTGGGTGAGGCTACACTGGGTGAGGCTACACTGGGTGAGGCTACATTGGGTGAGGCTACACTGGGTGAGGCTACACTGGGTGAGGCTACATTGGGTGAGGCTACACTGGGTGAGGCTACACTGGGTGAGGCTACACTGGGTGAGGCTACACTAGGTGAGGCTACACTGGGTGAGGCTACACTGGGAGAGGCTACACTGGGTGAGGCTACATTAGGTGAGGCTACACTCGATGAGGCTACACTGGGTGAGGCTACACTGGGTGAGGCTACACTGGGTGAGGCTACACTGGGTGAGGCTACACTGGGTGAGGCTACACTGGGTGAGGCTACACTGGGTGAGGCTACACTGGGTGAAGCTACACTGGGTGAGGCTACATTGGGTGAGGCTACACTGGGTGAGGCTACACTGGGTGAGGCTACATTAGGTGAGGCTACACTGGGTGAGGCTATACTGGGTGAGGCTACATTGGGTGAGGCTACACTGGGTGAGGCTACATTGGATGAGGCTACACTGGGTGAGGCTACACTGGGTGCCTATTAAACCAGTGTTACTTTACTGTAGCTTCTAGTTGATCTAATTTTTTTGTGTCCTGTGTAGACCTATCCTATCCCTAGTGATTATCCTGGTACAATAAGTAATACAATGACGACTACGGCTTGACTGACTAATGTTATCAGAGCGGTTACAAAGTATGTGGTCGAGTATGGTGACTGAGAACTTGTGATCGTGGTTAGCGTATACTACAACCTCAGGTTCTCAAGGCCTGTTATCCTGAGTGTAAAAGGGAACTTGGAGCAAAGTAAACACAGTAGAAAAAACTTTGAATTGTATTTTCCTTCAACAATATATATAGCTTTATACAACTATGTACACTATATACATCAGAATAAGTATTAGTGCACGCCATGGCAGTCAAGGCAAAACAGCAGCCAAGAGACAATAGACAACCGTACAGCAACCAGCACAGAGTGGGAATGACAATGGTAAACATGTGAGTGGAATCCACGTCACCTTTACTATTGCCAGATCCACATTATGATTGGCTGAACCTAGTTGCAAATCTGGTGATGGGTCCCCGATCACCAAACCCATAGCAACATGGTTCGCTGGTTGGTGAGGCAGCCGAATAAGTTGACGTACTCTTTGCATACAACAGCATATTAATTATTTAAGTGCAGCTATTTAATACTAGAAGTTGCTTATACCTAATGAACATAAAGGCACAGTGTGACTTTGTATATGGTCCAAGTCGGACCGAAATGTCGTCGTAAGTTGCCCTCTCCTATTTGTGGATTATTTGTGTATTGGTTATACCTGTTACATAGCCCGTTATTTTGTTGTTGATAACATATATGCTGCTATGTATAATAATGTATGTAAATGTATTTGTGTATACCTGAATAAACTTACTTACTTACTTATATTGAAGTCTCTCAGTATTATCGTCTCGTAATTGTGCTCAATTCTGGACAAGACTATTTTTTTCCAAGAACTGATCATGGGTGGGAGGGCGGTAACTAGTTCTTACTAGGATGGGTTTGGTCTTGGGAAGCAACACGTCAAACCATAGAATCTCCAGTTCATTGTCATTGTTCATTGAGTTGAATGTAGGCTAAGTTATTTCTTACATAAGAACATACTCCACCCCCTTGTCTATATCTATGCAAGCGTTTTATATTCTAACCTTCTATTTTAAGTTCGTCGTCAGTCACCGTGTTATCTAATCAGGAGTCAGAGATGGACATACCAGCTGCCTTAGTTTTGTTTGCTAGAATCCTAATCTCTGACATTTTTGGTAAAACTGACCTAGAATTGACATGAGTAAAGTGAAGACCAGCTTTCTTGAAACACTCATAATCATCAATATATGACCAGGGTTTATTTGTAATATATTTGAGTATACCTGGAGAGGGTTCCGGGGGTCAACGCCCTCACGGCCCTGTCTGTGACCAGGCCTCAGGGTGGATCAACCAGGCTGTTACTGCTGGCCGCACGCAACCTGACGTACGAAGCACAGCCCGGATTGAAGACAGCCAGGAGTCTATTGGTAATCCCCCTTATGTATGCTGGGAGGCAGTTGAACAGTCTTGGGCCCCTGACACTTATTGTGTTGTCTCTTATCGTGCTAGTGGCACCCTAGCTTTTCATTGGGGGAATGTTGCATCGTCTGCCGAGTCTTTTGCTTTCATAGGGAGTGATTTTCATGTGAAAGTTTGATACTGTCGTGCCGATTAGGTAAAACTTGCTATTTTGGCTTAAATAGCAACGCTCTTCTTGCCATATAAGACAAGCGAAAATTTGTGTATGCAATAATTTCGCCAAAATCATTTTGAACATAACGAAAAACATATATTTCATTGTGTTTGTTTATTATTAAATTAATGTTAACATATCTAAAATATATTTAGTTGGGTTAGGCTAAATTAAATTGCGCTTGTTGTAATAAGGTTAGGTAGGTTTTCAAAGTTTCTCTTGGTACAAAATTATAAATTCTTACATTAACATAAATGAAAAAAAATATATCTTTAAACGTATAAGAGAAAATTTTAGAAAGAATTTAATTTTAGATGAGTTATTGCTAATTGACCAGTTTTACCTAATCGGCACGACAATACTAATCCCTCTAGGATTTTCAAAGTAAATATAATAATGTATCTCTCCCGTCTGCTTTCTAGGGAGTACAGGTTGAGGAACTTCAAGCGTTCCCAGTAATTGAGGTGGTTTATCGCAGTTATGTGTGCTGTGAAGGTTCTCTGTACATTTTCTAGGTCAGCAATTTCACCTGCCCTGAATGGTGCTGTTATTGTGCAGCAATATTCCAGCCTAGATAGAACAAGCGACCTGAAGAGTACAATCATGGGCTTGGCATCCCTAGTTTTGAAGATTCTCATTATTCATCCTGTCATTTTTCTAGCAGATGTGATTGATACAATGTTGTGGTCTTTTAAGGTGAGATCTTCTGACATGATCACTCCCAGGTCTTTTACATTAGTTTTTAGCTCTATTGTGTGGTTGGAATTTGTTTTATACTCCGATGTAGTTTTAATTTCCTCACGTTTTCCATATCCGAGTAATTGAAATTTCTCATCATTGAACTTCATATTGTTTTCTGAGTTCCATTTAAAGATTTGGTTGATGTCCGCCTGGAGTTTTGCGGTGCTTCAATGGAGGACACCGTCATGAAAATTCGGGTGTCATCTGCAAAGGAAGATACGGTGCTGTGGCTTACATCCTTGTCTATGTTACATATGAGGAAGAGGAACAAGATGGGAGAGAGAACTATGCCTTGTGGAACAGAGCTTTTCACCGTAGCCGCCTCAGACTGATATTTAGCTCCATTAACAAAACCAAACATACATCAGTTGTGCACCCACCCCTGACACAATTCACATATGGTGTATTTACTGTTCTTCCTCCATACCTTAGTACAATGTAAACATATGTCTAGTGTTAGATCTGGTAACAACACTAGTTCTGTGGCCTCACGTTGACCTAGACATGCATTACAAACACAATTAACACGAGAGCACCTTATTTGTCTCGTTTGCACCTGTACATTAGTTCTGGGTCCTGGATTAATTTGAATATCACCACATATCAGTGCCACAATCTAATACACCATATTTTTATCCCGCTAAAAAATAAAGTTGATAAGTATCTGGCATTTAGTAAAATACATGCCCTTTACCCCTCAAATCCCAAATTAAGAGATATTTCGAAAATTTCATTGCCTGCTTGTAAAACATTTATTGTTGAATGCTCATTGTTAAAATCTTTCCAATCTGTTCATTATTAAGGGAGCGCTAGCAATAAACAGGTCAATAACTTACTTCCGAAATATCGACGAAAATGTGGCCAAGATATTTACTTGAAAGCATATTATTTTATTTGTTTATTTATTTATTTATTTATTTGAGAGAGAGAGAATCGCGCTAATTATATGTTTTGGTATACGAGTGGAGGTTTCTTCTACAGTTACCCTGTGATACACACATTTTCTATTGTGTTAGTAGACTAGAGAGAACGTACGATTATGATATATGCGAACACTGCTTTAGACTCCGCCTCGAAGATAAGATAAGATAAGGTAAGTTATCTTCGGATTTTTAACCCCGGAGGGTTAGCCACCCAGGATAACCCAAGAAAGGCAGTGCATCGTCGTGGACTGTCTGTCTTATTTCCATTGGGGTCCTTAATCTTGTCCCCCAGGATGCGACCCACACCAGTCGACTAACACCCAGGTACGTATTTGCTGTATTGACATATTTGTTGTATTGACACAGTCATAACACAGCAATACTGACAGTGTCATGACACAGCACTACTGATACAGTCATGACACAGTAGTATTGACACAGTCATGACACAGCAGTACTGATACAGTCTTGAAACAGCAGTGCTGACACAGTCATAACACAGCAGTACTGACACAATCATGACACAGCAGTACTGACACAATCATGACACAGCAGTACTGACACAGTCATGACACAGCAGTACTGACAGTGTCATGACACAGCACTACTGATACAGTCATGACACAGTAGTATTGACACAGTCATGACACAGCACTACTGATACAGTCATGACACAGTAGTATTGACACAGTCATGACACAGCAGTACTGATACAGTCTTGAAACAGCAGTGCTGACACAGTCATAACACAGCAGTACTGACACAATCATGACACAGCAGTACTGACACAATCATGACACAGCAGTACTGACACAGTCATGACACAGCAGTACTGACAGTGTCATGACACAGCACTACTGATACAGTCATGACACAGTAGTATTGACACAGTCATGACACAGCAGTACTGATACAGTCTTGAAACAGCAGTGCTGACACAGTCATGACACAGCAGTACTGACACAATCATGACACAGCAGTACTGACACAGTCATGACACAGCAGAACTGACACAGTCATGACACAGCAGTACTGACACAGTCATGACACAGCAGTACTGACGCAGTCATGACACAGCAGTGCTGACACAGTCATGACACAGTAGTACTGACACAGTCATGACA
>WNWK01028463.1:0-25362 GCA_009830355.1 Cherax destructor | reverse complement strand
AAAGCATACATCCACATTCAACCGTCTGAGCGTCACCTCAATCCATCTCCTCTGAACTTCCGCCCGGAGCCCATTAACTTTTACGTTGAAACACCTGAATAGGTCAAAGGGGGTTTGCCACTTCGACGCACAGACCCTGTCACAACTGTCACAGAGACCCCACTTTGTGCCCTACCTCCTTTCACTCCTATCCCACTTTTCTTTCCCTGGGGTGCAACCATCTTCTCCTTGACAATGTCCCTCCAGGCCATTTTAGAAGACCTTTGGCCCGGGGTTATCTCATCATCCTCAGAATCCCCACTGGGCCGCTTGCGGGATGCTTCCACACATTCCATCTCCCCGTTACCTTCCTCCCTATGCACCTCCACCTCAGCCACCACCACAGGCACAGAGTCAACAAGGTCCTCAACCGGACCAATCTCGCACTCCGGACGCTCCGAAACACCAGATGAGTCCTCATTAAAGCCCAAAACACCCGCCGGTGACAGGCTCCCAAGGAGGCTCTGGATGTCCTCGAAACAAGGCCTCGATAACTCAGAGACCACCTCCAACAAGTCACCCTCCATGGCAACCTGGGAACACTCCTGCTCCTCTTCCTGCGTTGTTGTGGGTAAAGTCAAAACAACCTCCTCTGCAGCATCAACCGCCTCACTCCAACTCTGAGGGACATCCTCAGTATCAAGGACCTCGGCCACATCCAACTGTACACTCGTCTTGGTCATTTCTCTCAGGTCCGTCGCAGCACGAAAAGTCCCATCATCTCGACGTCCAGGTTGCCACTCCCTGCGTTGATCACACGTAGCCGCCATATGTCCCGGGGCACTGCAGAGCCGGCACATCCTCACCTGTCCAGCATACGAGACGTATACTTGAGTACGAAACTCTTGCATCTGAACGTATGACGGGATAGGCCTCCTCAAAGTCATTTTGAGGGAGTATGATCCCGCCATCATGCCAGCATAAGTTCCCTGCTGCCACCGACCAACATTAGCTACATGTATAGTCCCATACTGGCCGAATACTCGCCGAACATCAAATTCAGCAGCCTCAAACGGGAGGTTCTTCACATGAATCCAAGAGTAATGCGCCGACACGTCATGCATACGCACCTCCAATCCCGAGTTGACGACAATAGGCTTGTCCTGAAACTTGTCCACCACTTCTTCATACACGCCAGTGGAGTTGAACTTGACGAAAAATCTGGCTGATCCGTTCAAAGAGATGCCATAAATGGCCTCAGTCGATATTCCGAAGGTGTCACATAGAACCAATGGCAAGATGATCTCAGCATTATCAGGATACACAGCACCGTTAATCAAGTCCACACAGACAGTGTTGACACGGCGCCGGTAGGTATCCGCCATGATGGTGAAAATAAAATTTCACCTAACCTCCACCAGGGGGACGACTGAGCTCACCCGCGCACCACCAAGGCTGGGGAGCAACTGGCCTTGCTACTGGCAAGTCTCAGTCGCTCTACTCTCAAGAAGTCTCCCTTCGATCCCTGCTGGGGAGGGGAATTTATATCCTACAAGCGACACCTCCTCCTTCTCACTATGCTGTAGCATTGTGTGAAAATCAATCCAGTAAATGGAGTAATTAATGACTCCACCAAGCTGGCTTTAGCTATCACAATAAGGACATGTTTGCAGGTTAAATTTACGGCAATCCACTCGCTGAAGGACTCCTTCATTGTCGTCTCCACTGACGTGTGACACTGAAGCATCAAAATTCATGGACGACTCTTCAATCAAGACCCTACAAACACGACAATTCACCATATCCCTGTCTCCATTCTTGAAGGCGAAACGATCTATCTTTTTTGAAAAGGCTAGACAAGGTCGTCACGTCTCTCTCAACTGAAGCACTGAAAATATCTATCGAGGAGCAAAACATTTGGGCCTCGGTAGACAACATCACCAAGATCCCTAACGCCTCATCAATGATGAAGATCACTTTCTTAGACATCTCCATGGCTGCCCAAGCTCTGTCTGAAGGACTGACCATCTCATATTATCACATCCACCCAAGCCATATAGAACCACAACGCTTCACACGTCGCCCATTGCAGAACCTGTTACTCCTATAATCACACCACCCAGGACTGCCCAATCAAGGATAAGAAGTTCTTTTCTACATGTGGGAATAATGAACATGAATTCAGATCCAGCACCATCACTACGGCTTCAACATATGATGATTACCCTTGCAGTTAAGTGCCAACTCAGGAAAGAAATCATATCTAAGAAAACTAAAGATCTGAAGAACACCTCCAATTCACCGACATACGCTGCAATAACCAAACTACAAGCAGACACCATCAAGATTCTACACTCCTGACGGTGCTCCCTCCAAGGTGCTGTACTGCATGGTGTATGCACACCTTGTAAATACAGCCAACCCCGGCACTTTCAACACCACTATAAACGAACTATTCCGTCTGAACAACATGCCTGCCTTCGTTTTCCCGGACTCGACACCTTCATCCGACATCCTCAAGATCCTTCCAACGTCGTGAACTTTACTGCACCAGCAGACCTTTCTCTTGACCAAGCAACTGTTCCTGAATCTTCAACAACCACCTCCACCGCCGACAACGCTGTTTATTCTGCCTCACAGACGGGGCCGCGGGGGCGTTGACCCCCGGTACTCTCTCCAGGTAAAACCACCGCCTCCCACGTCCTCCAACCTGCTGATACACCACCAATACACCTCTCCACTGTTCCTGTCGACCCACCGTCACCTGCCAGCACCATTGTAGACTCACCCACCGAATCCATTTCCAAAGAAGTTGTTGATGACTCCAGTACACCCTCATGGGAAAACCTTACCTTCTACACTTCTCCAACTATCGCTGACACCATGACTTGCACTGAGCTCTACAAAAGCTTTGGTGCTGGAATTGTCAAGTTTCCTTGCGAGCCACCTCTTCACTTCACTTCACACTTACCGAAGTTCTGGAATTCATCAAATCTTTACGTTTCACCTTAGGAAACAATACTAAAGTATACCACCTCTTTAGGAGCAGCTTCAAAAAAAATAAAAATGGCTCCTCTACAAACCTGACTCCTTCATCACGTCTAATAACACCACCAGTGAGCTGCCCCCTGATGTTCCTACCTGCCTGCCCTGTCCTGCGACCTAGCCTGATGCCAGCTTCTCAAGACTCAAGACCTCCAACTACCACAAGATCGATGCAACAGAGCCTGCTATTCCTGTTTTTCAAATCTGCCCCACGAGCGCCAAGCTGCTGGGTTAATGGCATTTTCTCTACGACTGTGGACGCTCCGCTCCAGAGCTATTCTTCGCCTGTCCCGACTTCCCCGCTCACTCCACACTGGGGTCTTACCTAAACTCTCTTGTCTTGTCTTGATCTACAGCTGCTGTTTTTCTTGAAAGTATTGATCTACAGTTTCTGGGACTCAAAGGTGTTGATCTACAACTGTTGGGAATCTTAAAGGTGTTGATCTACAGCTCTTGGGCCTTTCCAGGATGTTGATCTACAGTTCCTGGGACTCTTGAAGGTGTTGCTCCACAGCTCCTGGGACTATTGAAGGTATTGATATACAGCTCCTGGGGCTATCGAGCGTGTTACCTATACTGCTGGTAGGCTCCAGTGAGTGTTGAGCTAAAGCTTCTGGGCTTCTTGGGATGCTGAATAACTCATAGGTCCCTGGAAGGAGTTCTCCTGCATCTTTTGTACCTCTGGAGGCCTAAGAGGTACTGCTACTAGGCCTCTGGCATGGGTTGAGATGCAGAAGACTGGAGTCATGGATTGCTGCCTCGCTCGGATCACGGGGCCCTGGACCCAGGGTAGTCTAGTGGACCTTGTGCCAGACCGAGCTGGTACTGATGAGTGAGATGGGATGCTAGCTGGCTAGCTGGACTCTGAATATCGTTCTATCTCACTCTATATTTTTCCTCCTGTTACTAGTAATCTCTCTCTCTCTCTCTCTCTCTCTCTCTCTCTCTCTCTCTCTCTCTCTCTCTCTCTCTCTCTCTCTCTCTCTCTCTCTCTCTCTCTCTCTCTCTCTGAAGACAGAGGTTCCCTGTTTTCCTCTAGTCCTCTAAAGCGGTTTGTCGACCAATTTGTAGTAATCAAGTCATTCTTTGAAGTGTTGCTCGCATCCCGCCTCTTCAAATACTGCCCTGGCTTTGTCGCCAGACTTTATGCCTCTATTTTGTCCAGATAAAAAAATGGGTAAAAAAAATAGAAGGCACCGAGGAATATAGTTTCTCTTTTGTGGTAACGAAACATTTCTTTTTTAGACTCTTTTGGTATTTTGTTACTGGGATCAATGCCACAGGGGTTGAGAAGTGTAAAAAAAATGTATCAGGACAAAGGAAGAATTTTGGTTGATTTAAACAATATTACTGTCGTCCTTGATCAGGGGTCCTTGCATATAGGAGGCCCAAACCTGTAGTACTGAGTCAGAAACTACAGTTCATATTTACTTATTATTCATTGAAATTCTTACTGTATATATATAAATAATATATATTATATATATATATTAATTTATATATATATATATATATATATATATATATATATATATATATATATATATATAATGTGCGTGTGTGAGTGTGTGTGTGTGAGTGCGTGTGTGTGTGTATGTGTCTTCAACTTCCAATTGTGACCCCTTGTTTCTGTGTCCCATCTCTGGAACATCCTGTCTCTGTCCACCTTAACTATTCCTCGCAATATTTTGTATGTCGTTAACATGTCTCCACTAACCCTCCTGTCCTCCAGTGTCGTCAGGCCTATTTTCCTTAACTTTTCTTCGTAGGACATTTCCCTAACCTTTGGAACTAGCCTTGTTGCAAACCTTCGCACTCTCTCTAATTTCTTGACGTGCTTGACCAGGTGTGGGTTCCAAACTGTTGCTGCATACTCCAGTATGATCCTGACGTACACGGTATACAGTGTCTTGAACGATTCCTTTCTGAGGTATCAGAACGCTATTCTCAGGTTTGCCGGACGCCCATATACTGCAGCAGTTATCTGGTTGATGTGTGCTTCCGGAGACGTGCTCGGTATTATACTCACCCCAAGATCTTTCTCCTTGAGTGAGGTTTGCAGTCTTTGGCCACCTAGCCTACACTCTGTGCGGTTTTCTTTGCCTTTCCCCGATCTTCATGACTTTGCATTGAAAGGGGGGTTAAATTCGAGTAGCCAGTTGCTGGACCACGTGTCCAGCCTGTCCAGGTCTCTTTGTAGTCCTACCTGGTCCTCATCTGATTTAATTCTTCACATTAACTTCACATTATCCGCAAACAGGGACACTTCTGAGTCTATCCCTTCCCTCATGTCATTCACATATACCAAATACAGTACTGGTCCTTGGACTGACCCCTGTGGAACCCCGCTCGTCACAGGCACCCATTGTGATACCTCATCTCGTACCATGACTCGTTGTTGCCTCCCTGTCAGGTATTCTCTGATCCATTGCAGTGTCCTTCATGTTATACGTGCCTGATTATCTAGCTTCTGTACTAATCTGTTGTGAAGAACTTAGTCGAAGGCCTTCTTACAGTCCAAGAAAATGCAACCAACCCGCCCCTCTCTCTCTCTCGTGTCTTACTCCTGTTACCTTGTCATGAAACTTCAGAAGGTTTGTGACACAGGTTTTGCCTTCCATGAATCCGTGCTGGTTGTCGTTTATAATCTTTTTCCGTTCCAGGTGCTCCACCACTCTCCTCCTGATAATCTTCTCCATGACTATAATTTAGTGCCTCGTTTCTGTCTCCTTTCTTAAAAATGAGAACTACATTTGCCGTCTTCCGTACCTCAGGTAGTTGCCCAGTTTCAAGGGATGTGTTGAAGATTGTTGTTAGTGGCACACACAGCGTCTCTGCTCCCTCTCTAAGGACCCACGGGGAGATGTCCGGTCCCACCGTCTTTGAGGTGTGTGCGTGCACTCACCTAGTTGTACTCACCTAGTTGTACTCACCTAGTTGTACTCACCTAGTTGTACTCACCTAGTTGTACTCACCTAGTTGTACTCACCTAGTTGTACTCACCTAGTTGTACTCACCTAGTTGTGGTTACAGGGGTCGAGTCGTGTGTGTGTGTGTGTGTGCGTGTGTGTGTGTGTATGTTACGCCCTGTCATAGTTTAATGAAAAAACGAGGTTTTTCTCTTAATATTATATGACTCAATATTAGTTATGTATGTTATATTTGTTATGTATGTGTTTAGGTAGGAGATTTAAAATGGTAAGGGGTGAAGTACTGAGCAGCTCGTTTGTCCCCTCCCCCTTCTATACCGAGTAGAGGTCAAACCTAGGAGCTCTACTCAGGTCAGTTCTCTCACCCCTGGTACGGTGAACATTACCTTAATAGCTCTGATACTGAGTTCGCTCTCACCCTTGGTCTGGTGAGCAATTCAGTCTCTTCAAAACTAGTTCTCTCTCACCCCTGGTGTGGTGAGCATACCCTCAGAGGCTCTTCAGTTCTCTCTCACCCCTGGTGTGGTGAGCATACCCTCAGAGGCTCTTCATTTCTCACCTTTGGTATGGTGAGCTTAACCTCTGAGGCTCTCAGAGATTCTTCAGTTCTCTCACCTTTGGGATGGTGAGCATATCTTCAGAGGCTCTTATTTCCTCAAGTTCTATCTACAGAATAGACTTCGGAACTATGGATCACTAGCGAGATGTGACTCGTTTGGAAACAGTGATAGTGACCTTCAGTGTAGTGATAGTGACCTTCAGTGTAGTGATTCTCTGCTGAAGTCTAGTGATAAACTCTAACTCGTTATTGACATTGACGTTATTGACATTGTGAAGTGTTGTAATTCAGAGGAAGTGTTTTATATATCCTCTTTACGTATTATATTAAGACTGTACAGACAAATGTAACTTGTGGTGCTTATATGAGTGAAAGTAAAGGACTATAGTGTGTACACCCTCCTAAGATTAAGGAGGTTATGAGATTATTTTATTTTACTAAGTGTCCTAAATATCTTAGTATATTCTTAAATAAAATCTGGAAAAACCTTTAAAAGATCTCATATCGCCTTTTACTTTGATAATTCCTGGCACCTGCTGTACTGTTGTTACGATAACCGCTAAACTAATTAGTGGTCTACAGGCCAGGATCGTAACTGTGTGTGTGTGTGCGTGTGTGCGTGTACGTGAATGTGTATGCGTGAATGTGTGTGCGTGTGTGTGTGTGTGTGTGAGTGTGAGTGTGAGTGTGTTAGTGTGTGTATGTGTGTACGTGTATACTCACCTAATTGTGGTTGCAGGGGTCGAGACTCAGCTCCTGGCCCTGTGTGTGTGTGTTTACCTGGAGTGTAATTTTATATATATATATATATATATATATATATATATATATATATATATATATATATATATATATAAAATGGCTTCAAGGAAGAACATTTAGATTTCTTCTAAAACTATATATATATATATATATATATATATATATATATATATATATATATATATATATATACACACACATATTTTGTGTGTGTGTGTGTCAATATAAGGAGGTACCACATCTGGAACTGTGCTGGGCAACGGGCTGTGGCGAGGCTTCTCTTCATAATGTCGTTGACCTCCTCATGTCTGGAACACTTCCCTTCTGATGTGTGACACACGAGACCATAAAGTCCGAATTGATCAGCCGTCGCCCTGCCGCAAATACACCTATGTTCAGTGAGTATGGAGGCGGCTAGGCGAAGAGCAACACCAATCCGAATTGCCTATGGGTCGATTCGAGTGCCCAGGGAGGAATTGGGAACAGCTAGAAGGAAATCTCCTGAGTGTGGTGCCTTCACCGCTAGGAGACGAGCTTTGTCCTTTCTTGAATCGTTGGTGAACATTGTGTTGGCGATTTTTTCCATGATCGGTTTGTCTCAGTGGGACTGTTTGTGGTCTTTGGGAGGAGCTGGTCTACTGGAGGAGTCTGCATCAGTGAACTTTGGGTCTTGGGCTCCTACCGCGTCTCTCAAGCGTTCGGGGACAATTTTCTTGACTAATCCACTGGAAGCCAAACACGAAGACAAAAATGTAGGTAAAGCTACCTGCGTTGCTTTACGCACCCCTATACCTCCCAGTCGCACTGGGAGGATTGCCTGATCCCATTGCCGATCCTCTAGTGACAAATTCAGTGCCTTCTTAAAGGTTGATCTCAGGTGTGCGTCATATTCGTCGAGCGTCGGGTTGTCAAAAGAGGGTGTGCACCTCAGGAAGTAAGTGAGTCTTGGCATAGTAAGACATCTTGTGTGGAGATACAGGGCATCATGGGCATCAAGATCGCTTATTCTCTCCTCCATTCTCTTCAGGTCATTCAATTTGTCCTTGAGGACCGTGTCGATGGCCTGGTGACCCAGCGGTGCTCCCAAGAGGGTAGTGTTGGATGGAGTGGTAGTAGAGACTTCTGGGAGGATTGTTCGCACAGCATTGATTATTTCCTGGTTCGTTGTGATGATTTCACACTTGGAGAGATTGAGGATGAGTGTCTTTACCAGATGTAGGTCTTCTAACAGGGACTCTTCAGTACCTGCCAGAGTGTCATCATTCAGGTACCAGATGTTGAGCTCGCTGCGTAGGCTGGAAGTTAGTTCTCTTACTGCCAAGCAGAAGAGAAATTGAGCGAGTGGATCACCCTGCTGAACACCCTCAGATGAGGGAATTTTATGTTCGCCAAACAAAAGAATTGAGGGTTTGCTGTAACCAGCTGAAATAAAGGGAAAAAGACTGGGGAACTTATCCCGAACGGCTGGCAAGACCACATCTCTCTTCACCATATTAAAAGCATTTCTGAAATCAAGTTTGACTACAGCTTTCTCTTCTGGTAGGTCCCTGATGAAGGCCCTTGCCGCATGAGTTGCTGCTTCACTGTTTTGAGAGATCCCAAAGCCCAGTTGGTGTGGCTGGAGTAAACTGGCAGCTTCTAGGCGAATGTTTCTTATTGCTGCTTTTGCAAAGAGACGGCGAAGGGTGTTACCAACAGCAATGGGTCTGATTCCCCCATCCTTCTTCAAAGCGCATAATGAGGCTCCAAAAAAAAAAAGGTTTAATTTCTTTTGGGATTATCCCAGCCAGGCAGTTGTTGACGAAAGTTGTTAACTCGCTGAGAAGAATTGATGCAGATGCTCCGAGTACTGGATTTACCATCTCTTTGAGGTGTTGTGGTCGAATTCCAGTGTAACCTCCTGCAGATCCTGCTGGAAATGACACTATCGCCTTATAGAATTCTGATTCTGGCAAAATTAATTGTTCAGTGATGGGGTCTCCTTCAGGGTTGTTGTTGATGGCTATGGTGTCCCTTGTCGGATGCTTGTCTCTCAGGGCTTGGGCTGTGGTCTCATCTTTGGGAGCTACAGTGTCGTCACTTGTAATTATTCTGATTGCTCCCACTGTGTTACCTTCTTTGATTATTTTGGTAACCTGTGCGCAAATTTTGCGTGTGAGTGTGTGTGTGTGTGTGTGTGTGTGTGTGTGTGTGTGTATGTGTGTGTGTGTGTGTGTAGTGATTAATAGATCGAGTGCTTCATCAGTAACTGTGCAGTGTTGCAATGGGTAGATGCAGTGAAAAAAATCTTAGAGGTGCTAGTAGGTAGTGTAGTCAGCACCTCGCTGTCACTAAGAGGCAGGCAGTGTGTCGCTTTCTTAACCTCCTGTTACAATACCGTCTGAGAGCCCCATAAATTATGTCACCAGCTCGCTATGTACACTTAGATTCCACAATGTTCTTTGAGTTTGAGACGGTACTTAACCTTCCGAATTATATATAACTTAATCACTCAGTCGTGAAATTGTTGACCTTTACGTGACTGTTGAATTAATCCAGGTTTATTGCCACAAACGTTACCTACTGAATCCGGTACAAGGAAGCTAAGATAACGCAACGTATGAATTTGATAGTGCGTGGGATTTGGATTTTAAATAAAATTATTATATCTATTTCCAGATCATATTTAAAGTTTACAATTGACAGTCACAGGAATGCTAAAGTTAGCTGCCATAACCCTGTAGAGATAAGTGGTATAAAACAAAGACTCGATTGAAGAATAGACACAAATGCAGAATAATGTGAACTTTTATTGACTACATTTCGCCCACACAGTGAGGTTTTTTCAAGTCACAAACAAATCTACCTGAACAGAGAGTACGTGAGTATATATAGGGAGCATAGTGACGTGAAGGGTCAAGTGAGGAATATTGATGTTAACGCATGAGAAGAAATTAGATTGTAAGGGAGAGAGAGAGAGAGAAAGAGAAGGCTGGAGGAATGCTGAATCAGGTTCCCATGAGACTTCAGCATCAGTAGACGCAAGGTTCTGAAAATTAGTTAAGGGCAGAAAATACAAGATACGTAATGCAGTCGAAAAACTAGGATTCTACCAACCTTACAGACTGTCCACAGCTTTAAGGGTAGTTATGAAAGTGCCCATGAGACTAGGACTAATGAGTGTCCATTGACGATTAACTGAGAGGCGTGAGTAAACGGTCTGACAGGTAGATGAATCAACCAGGTGAGTACAACCAGGTGAGTACAACCAGGTGAGTACAACCAGGTGAGTACAACCAGGTGTGTACAACCAGGTGAGAACAACCAGGTGAGTACAACCAGGTGAGGACAACCAGGTGAGTACAACCAGGTGAGGACAACCAGGTGAGTACAACCAGGTGAGTACAGTCATGTGTCACAGTGTACAACCAGGTGAGTACAACAGGTGTAACCGGGTGAGTACAACGGGGAGTACAACCAGGTGAGTACAACCAGGTGTACAACCAGGTGAGTACAACCAGGTGAGTACAACCAGGTGTAAAAGGTACAACCAGGTGAGTAAAAAGTCAAGGTGGTAACAATGGAACCAGGTGTAACAGTGACAACCAGGTGAGTACAACAAGGTGGGTACAACAAGGTGGGTACAACAAGGTGAGTACAACAAGGTGAGTACAACAAGGTGGGTACAACAAGGTGAGTACAACCAGGTGTGTACAACCAGGTGAGTACAACCAGGTGAGTACAACAAGGTGGGTACAACAAGGTGGGTACAACAAGGTGAGTACAACAGGTGTGTACAACCAGGTGAGTACAACCAGGTGAGTACAACAAGGTGGGTACAACAAGGTGGGTACAACAAGGGTACAACAAAGGTGAAGGTACAACAGGTGAAGTACAACAGGTTGTGGTACAACAAGGTGGGTACAACAAGGTGGGTACAACAAGGTGGGTACAACAAGGTGGGTACAACAAGGTGGGTACAACAAGGTGGGTACAACAAGGTGGGTACAACAAGGTGGGTACAACAAGGTGGGTACAACAAGGTGGTACAACAAGGTGGGTACAACCAGGTGAGTACAACCAGGTAATATATAACAAAACTAAAATAACTTACTGAACACAAAGAAAAAAAGAAATATAAAAGGCGAACCAAAAATAAAATAAAAAACACAACCAACGAAAAAGTAAAAAAAATATATAAAAAAAAATCTCTGATAAAATGATGTTTTTATCATTGATGTAATAAAGAGTAGAGGAGGAGGAGGATAAAGAGAGTAAGAGAAGGAGGAGAAAGGGGCAAGAGGAGGAGAAGAAAGGGCAAAGAGGAGGAGGAGGAAAAGAAGGAGAATAAGGAAAAGGAGGAAGAGAAAGAGAAGAAGGAGGGAAGGAAAAGGAGGAAGAGAAGAAGGGGAGGAACTTTTATACTTAACGCCTTGAAGGAAAGTACCGGTCAGTAGGTGAGTAGTAGACCATCCCAGCAGGGAAGTACTGGTCAGTAGGTGAGTAGTTGATCATCCCAGTAGGGAAGTACCAGTCAGTAGGTGAGTAGTAGACCATCCTAGCAGGGAAGTACCGGTCAGTAGGTGAGTAGTTGATCATCCCAGTACGGAAGTACCAGTCAGTAGGTGAGTAGTAGACCATCCCAGCAGGGAAGTACTGGTCAGTAGGTGAGTAGTAGATCATCCCAGAAGGGAAGTACCAGTCAGTAGGTGAGTAGTAGACAATCCCAGCAGGGAAGTACCGACAGTAGGTGAATAGTAGACCATCCGAGAAGGGAAGTACCGTCAGTAGGTGAATAGTAGACCATCCCAGCAGGGAAGTACCGGTCAGTATGTGAGTAGTAGACCATCCCAGCAATGAAGTAACGGTCAGTAGGTGAGTAGTAGACCATCCCAGCAGGGAAGTAAGGGTCAGTAGGTGAGCACATGATCACCCCAGCAATTAAGTACAAGTAGGTGAGCACAGGATCATCCCAGCAGGGAAGTACAGGTAAGTAGGTGAGTCAGACCACCCAGCGGAAGTACCAGTCAAGGTGAGTAGAGACAATCCGCAGGAAGTATCAGTAGTAGCGAATGACAATCCCAGCAGGAAGTACCGGTCAGTAGGTGAGTAGTAGATCATCCAACAGGAAATCTGGTCAGGGGGTGCAGACCATCCCAGCGGAAGTACGGTCAGTAGGTGAGCATAGGATCCCAGCAGGGAAGTACAAGTAAGTAGGTGAGCAAAGAATCATCCCAGCAGGGAAGTACAGATAAGTAGGTGAGTAGTAGACCATCCCAGCAGGGAAGTACCGGTCAGTAGGTGAGCACAGAATCACCTAAAGCAGGGAAGTACAGGTAAGTAGGTGAGTAGTGGACCATCCCAGCAAGGAAATACCGGTCAGTAGGTGAGTAGTAGACCATCCCAGCAGGGAAGTACCGGTCAGTAGGTGAGCACAGAATCACCTAAAGCAGGGAAGTACAGGTAAGTAGGTGAGTAGTGGACCATCCCAGCAAGGAAATACCGGTCAGTAGGTGAGTAGTAGACCATGCCAGCAGGGAAGTACCGGTCAGTAGGTGAGTAGTAGACCATCCCAGCAGGGAAGTACCGGTCAATAGGTGAGTAGTAGACCATCCCAGCAGGGAAGTACCGGTCAATAGGTGAGTAGTAGACCATCCCAGCAAGGAAGCACCGGTCAGTAGGTAAGTAGTAGACCATCTCAGCAGGGAAGTAAATATCAGTAGGTGAGTAGTAGACCATCCCAGCAGGGAAGTACTGGTCAGTAGGTGAGCAGTAGACCATCCCAGCAGGGAAGTACCGGTCAGTAGGTGAGTAGTAGACCATCCCAGCAGGGAAATACCGGTCAGTAGGTGAGTAGTATACCATCCTAGCAGGGAAGTACCGCTCAATAGGTGAGTTGTAGACCATCCCAGCAGGGAAGTACCGGTCAGTAGGTGAGTAGTAGACCATCTCAGCAGGGAAGTACTGGTCAGTAGGTGAATAGTAGACTATCCCAGCAGGGAAGTACCGGTCAGAAGGTGAGTAGTATACCATCCCAGCAGGGAAGTACCGGTCAGTAGGAGAGTAGTATACCATCCCAGCAGGGAAGTACCGGTCAGTAGGAGAGTAGTAGACCATACCAGCAGGGAAGTACCGGTCAGTAGGTGAGCACACGATCACCCCAGCAGTGAAGTACAAGTAGGTGAGCACAGGATCATCCCAGCAGGGAAGTACAGGTAAGTAGGTGAGTAGAAGACCATCCCAGCAGGGAAGTACCGGTCAGTAGGTGAGTAGTAGACCATCCCAGCAGGGAAGTACCGGTCAGTAGGTGAGTAGTAGACCATCCCAGCAGGGAAGTATCAATCAGTAGGTGAATAGTAGACCATCCTAGCAGGAAAGTACCGGTCAGTAGGTGAGTATTAGACCATCCCAGCAGGGAAGTACCGGTCAGTAGGTGAGCATAGGATCCCCCCAGCAGGGAAGTACAGGTAAGTAGGTGAGTAGTAGACCATCCCTGCTGGGAAGTACCGGTCAGTAGTTGAGCACAGAATCACCCCAGCAGGGAAGTACAGGTAAGTAGGTGAGTAGTAGACCATCCCTGCTGGGAAGTACCGGTCAGTAGTTGAGCACAGAATCACCCCAGCAGGGAAGTGCAGGTAAACAGTAGGTGACCTGAAGTATGTGAACTAAATCATTATTTTTATATTTATGCGAAAGCGCTAAACCCGTGAGAGGAAGTGAAGACAATCAAGTCTTATCCGAGGAAGAGATAAATAGCTCCAATTCCTTGGATCAAAGGCTTTCAACAGCCTCAAGGTCGGGATAACGACAGGCTTTAAGTTAACTAAAAGATAATTTTTTGAGGTAGGTGATACGAGAGAGAGAGAGAGAGAGAGAGAGAGAGAGAGAGAGAGAGAGAGAGAGAGAGAGAAGGAGGAAGGTCTCCTGGAGAGATAATCTCCCAAGATCATCAGCAGCAGCTTGTCAGCTGGTGTTTGTCTAATGGGCACAAAACACACACACACACACACACACACGTACTGTCATTTAGCAGTAAATAGGTATCTGGGTGTTAGTCGACAGTTGTGGTCACATCCTCGGGAATGGTTAAGTGCTTGGTATCCTACCGAACGAGCACAACAGACTGGTACCACTAGTATGTCCTAGTTTGAGCGTTCAAGGTCGCCCACGCCTTGACGCGTAGGACGTGTGAACTAGGTCACCGTCAGTAGGTACGACGTATGACCCCACGAAGGTCATCATCATGAAGTACGACGTGTGACCAGAAGGAGGTCACCGTTAAGTGACGTGTGAGCCCACGGAATAGATTTGTCACCGTCAGATTTCCCGAGCCAGAGGTTCGGATGTTTGGGACGAAGCAAGGTCCCGGAACTAGGGTTACCGCAGACGGAGTATAGCGTAAGAGGTTAGAGGCTGCAAAACTCGCTCAAGGAAAAGGATCTTGGGGTGAGTATCATTCCGAGTACATCTCCTGAGGCGCACATCAACCAAATAACTGTTGCAGCATTTAGGCGCCTGGCAAACCTGAGAATAACGTATCGACATCTAAGTAAGAAGTCATTCACGACACTGTACACCGTGTAAGTCAGGCCCAAGCACGTCAAGAAATTAGAGAAAGTGCAAAGGTTTGCAACAAGACTAGTCCCGGAGCTGAGGGGGTTTGTCCTACGATGAGAGGTTAAGGCAATTCAATATAACACTGGAGGACACGAGGGATAGGGAGGACTTTAAAACAACATAAAAAATACTGAAATTACTTGACAAGGTGGATAGGAATAGAATGTTTCAGATATGTGACACAGCAGCAAGGGGTCACAACTGGAAGTTGAAAATTTAGATGAATCACAGAGTTGTTAGGGAGTGCTTCTTCAGTCATAGAGTTGTCAGGAAGTTCAACAATCTGGAGATTAATGCAGTGGAGGCAGGATCCATACATAGCTTTAAGAAGAGGTATGATAAAGCTCATGGAGCAGGGAGAGAGTGGACCTAGTAGTGACCAGTGAAGAGGCAGGGCCACTCGTCCCCTCCAACTATAATTAGGTGAGTGCAAGTAGGTGAGCACACACACACACATACACACACACACACGCACACACACACACACACACACATACACACACACACATACACACACACACACATACACACACACACACACACACACACACACACACACACAGAAGTCAGGTGTGTCTGTTAGACTAGTGACTGGGAAGCGCAATAAGTGGAGAAGGTAGCATTCTACTAGGAAACAGCTGTCTAGCACATGCAAGTTGGGACTACAAAAATTTGAGTCTGTGGTGTAGAGTTTATTAGGCACAAAAACAATACACGCACACAAGGGCTTGTGGGTGCACACAATTGAGTGTGCTTACACACACACACACACACACACACGAAGCGGGCACCCTTGTTTAAAGGGTTGCTTTGCACCCATTCAAACACAGTACCAGGCACCAACCACCTATTACCACACACTCGCTACTCTTCCTTACACGTGTCCTCACACTGTCCTCACACTCTCCCTCACACTCCCCTTCCTCTGCACACTCACCCTCACACTCTCCTTCACACTATTACTCTGTCCCCCTTCCTCCCTCTCCCCCTCCCTCTTACACTTCCATCTTCCAATCTATCATTCTCTCTTTCTCTCTCTCTCTCTCTCTCTCTCTCTCTCTCTCTCTCTCTCTCTCTCTCTCTCTCTCTCCTCCTCTCCTCTCTCCTCTCCTCACCTTCCATCCATCTTCCTTCTCCTCCCTCCATCTTCTCCCTCCTCCCTCCCCCTTCTCCCCCTAGTCTTTCCCACACTCCCTTTCCTCTCTCCCCTGTACCCCCTTGTTCCCCCTAATCTCACCCTGCTGCTGTCCCCCCCTCCCACTTCATATCCTTCTCCCCCCGTTCTACATCCCTTCCCCTTTCCCTCTCTACAACAAACACCCATCCTCTCACACACACACACTCACTCTGAAAATACTTAAGCTTCGTTCTGTGGTAAAATGGGTTACCCAAGAGCAGGGCCGAGAACCAGGGGTTTGGTGGATGAACCTGAGAGGGAAAATTGGGAGGCAGAGCTCACAAAAAGGGAGGAAGAGTGAGGAAGGAAGCTAGAAGAGCTTGGTAAGAAAATGGAGGAGAGGATAGCTGCAGGGAGCAGGAAGTGGGAGCTACAAGCCATAGCAGCAGAAGCTAAGATACAGTACTTAGAAGAGGAACTGAAAAACATGAAACAGCTTAAAGAGAAAAATGACAGTTCATACATGACATCAGGAACTCCTACATCAGTCAAAGACAAGGGGACTGTAGGGAGCAAAGAAGCTATACTGTATGCAAAGGCCCTATAAGACCCACGTGGGGCCCAGGCAAAGACGAGGAGCACACTAAGAACAAATGAAAGGTCTGAAGACAATGAAGTAATTATGCTATAAAACGAGACTCTAACAGACAACTGCAGTGGCCAGGAACACATGAGCAGGAAAGACAGACCACTGAGCATAGGGGCTTCAGCCAGGGAAGGGATTGAAGGAAGGAATGCTTCAATGGAAGGAACTAAAACACCTTAGAGGATGCAAAGGGAGACACAGTGGGAGGACGAAAGAGAGAGGTCAATTTTTGTCTATGGGCTCCAGGAAGTCGAAGGGGGAACCTATGATGAAAGAAAACAAGAGGAGAAAAAAGCGATTGAAGGTATCATGAAAGCAATAGTTGAAGGCGACATGACCCAGGTGACAAATATTTGGAGAATTCGGTGGCTTGCAAGGGAAAGAAAATGGCCTCTCAAAGTAATTTTCAAGGCTGAATCAGCTCGAACCATGATCTTGCAGGAAAAAGCACGACTGAGGGACAAACCAGAGTACCGGAGAGTGTACCTCGATCAAGACAAAACACAAGAGGAAAGGATGATACTGAAAGAGAGGGTACAAAGACAAAAAGAGGAACGAGAGGAAATAACAAAGAGGAGCAGAAGAACCCAGACCCAGGTGGAAGGGCAAATACACCCTCCAGAAACACCCACAGATGGACTCCAAACACGACAACCCCAAGGAAACTGAGCAATCTAAACCAACACTCACATACTGTTTCTTCTGTCCCCACCCCCACATCACAAACTCCACCCCTACAGTAACCCCCTATGGGCACTCTGCCCCACCCCCATCACAAACCCCACCCCACCGCAACCCCCATAGGCCCCGCCAGGGCTCCTGCTTCCCAAACCCCAATATTCTCCCAGGACCACAGTTTTAGAAAAGAAGTTGAAGGTTTGGTACACAAACACAGATGGAATAACGAAAAAACATGAGGAGTGAAAGGAAAGAATCAATGAGAAGTCCCCAGACATCATAGCAGTCACAGAAAAAAAACTCACTGAGACAATAACAGACACAATCTTCCCACCGCGATATCAGATCTTAAGGAAAGATAGAAGGAGCAGAGGGGAAGGAGGGGTTGCACTGCTCGTAAAAAAACGATGGAGATTTGAGGAAATGGAAGGCATGGACGAGATTGGTGAAAGGGTTTACATAGTAGGTACAATTCAGTTTGGGGAACATAAGGTAGTCATTGCAGTGATGTATAACCCACCACAGAACTGCAGGAGGCCAAGAGAGGAATATAAAGAGAGCAACAGAGCAATAGTGGAAACACTGGCTGAGGTGGCAAGAAGAGCTCACTCAAGCAGAGCAAAGTTACTGGTTATGGGGGATTTCAACCTCAGGGAGATCGACTGGGATAACCTGGAGCCACATGGTGGTCCCGAAACGTGGAGAGCCAAGATGATGGATGTGGTACTGGAAAACCTCATGAATCAACATGTCAGGGACACTACCAGAGAGAGAGGGATGTACCAGCAAGACTGGACCTCGTGTTCACCCTGAGCAGTTCATGCATTGAGGACATCACATATGAGAGGCCCCTGGGAGCTAGTGACCACATGGTTCTGAGCTTTGAATACATAGTAGAGCTACAAGTGGAGAGAGTAACAGGAGTTGAATGGGAAAAGCCGAACTATGAAAGGGGAAGGCAACACAGGTATCAGGAACTTCCTGCAGGAGGTTCAGAGGGACAGAGAAATGGTAGGAAAATCAGTAAACGAAATGATGGAATACGTAACAACAAAATGCAGAGAGGTAGAGGAAAGGTTTGTTCCCAAGGGCAACAAAAATAATGGGAAGACCAGAACGAGCCTTTGATTTACCCGAAGGTGTGGGGAGGCAAAGACTAAGTGCACTAGAGAATGGAAAAAGTAGAGGAAGCAAAGGGCCCAGGAAAATAAGGAGATTAGTCGAAGAGCCAGAAACAAGTATGCACAGATAAGGAGGGAGGCCCAGCGACAGTACGAAATCGACATATCATCGAAAGTCAAGTCTGACCCGAAACTGCTGTATAGCCACATTAGGAGGAAGACAACAGTCAAAGACCAGGTGATCAGGCTGAGGAAAGAAGGTGGGGAACTTATAAGAAAAGATCAAGGGGTATGTAAGGAGCTCAACACGAGATTTAAGGAAGCATTTACAGTGGAGACAGGAAGGACTCTGGGAAGACAGAACAGAGGGGCACACCTACCAGGAATTTACCAACAAGTGTTGGATGACATACACACAACTGAGGAGAAGGTGAAGAAGCTGTTCAGTGACCTTGATACCTTAAAGGCAATGGGACCGGACAACATCTTCCCGTGGGTCCTTAGAGAGGGAACAGAGATGCTGTGTGTGCCACTAACCACAATCTTCAACACATCCCTTGAAACTGGGCAACTACCTGAGGTATGGAAGATGTCAAATGTAGTTCCCATTTTTAAGAAAGGAGACAGAAACGAGGCACTAAATTATAGACCAGTGTCACTGACGTGTATAGTGTGCAAAGTCATGGAGAAGATTATCATTAGGAGAGTGGTGGAGCACCTGGAACGGAACAAGATTATAAGCGACAACCAGCACGGATTCATAGAAGGCAAATCCTGTGTCACAAACCTTCGGGAGCTTTATGACAAAGTAACAGAAGTAAGACACGAGAGAGAGGGGTTGGTTGATTGCATTTTCTTGGACTGCAAGAATGTCTTCGACACAGTTCCTCACAAGAGATTAGTGCAGAAGCTAGAGGATCAGGTGCGTATAACAGGAATGGCACTGCAATGGATCAGAGAATATCTGACAGGGAGGCAACAACTAGTCATGGTATAAGGAAAATCGGCCTGACGACACTGGAGGACAGGAGTGTTAGGGGAGACATGATAATGACATACAAAATACTGCATGGAATAGACAAGGTGGACAGAGACAGGATGTTCCAAAGAGGGGACACAGAAACAAGGGGTCACAATTGGAAGTTGAAGACTCAGATGAGTCAAATGGATGTTAGGAAGTATTTCTTCAGTCATATAGTAGTCAGGAAGTGGAAATGTCTAGCGAGTGATGTAGTGGAGGCAGGAACCATACATAGCTTTAAGACAAGGTATGATAAAGCTCATGGAGCAGGGATAGGGAGGACCCAGTAGCAATCAGTGAAGAGGCGGGGCCAGGAGCTGAGTCTTAACCCCTGCAACCACAATTAGGTGAGTACAATTAGGTGAGTATAGCCACCTCCTATCTCCGTTAAGCCAGAAATTCCCTGAATTTTGTTTGATGAATGATGAAAGAGAGTTATGATGAACTATTAATCATGAGGGTGTGACAGTGACTAACTGAATGATAAGTGTGGCATGCACAGAGTACGTTACACTTTATTCGGCGTATGTACACACTCCCATACAGGCTGCCTCCCAACCAGCGAACCAGGTGCTGAAGGTTTAACGGTAAGGGTACCCATCATTTAATCAGTACCTTGGCTCAGTGTCCAATCACAGGCGAGCCCGCCAAATGCTGAGGTGACGTGGTTCACTCGCAGTCAGCATTTACTAGACTTGCCTCTAGCTGGATGAAGCACGGTGCTCTCTCTCTGGCTTTTGTTTTTGCCTTTGTCACCGTGTGGTACATAGTCTACATAACTGTATATAAACATTTGGTGAAGGAAATACAAGTTAAATATTACTGCCGAGTTTGTTTTGCTCCAACCCATTACGACACACAACCACCTCCTATCTCCTTTAAACCAGAAATTCCCTTCATTTTGTTTGATGAATGATGAGAGTTATGATGAACTATGAACGATGAGGGTGTTACAGTGACTAACTGAATGATGAGGGAGAGTTAGAATGATTAGTTGAATTATGAGGGAGATTTGGATTGGCTAGTTGAACTATGAGGGAGATTTAGAATGACTAGTTGAATGATGAGGGAGATTTGGAATGACTATTTGAATGATGAGGGAGATTTAGAATGACTAGTTGAACGATTAAGGAGATTTAGAATGACTAGTTGAGTGATGGGAGATTTGGAATGACTAGTTAAATGATGAGGGAGATTTGGAAAGACTAGTTGAACGACGAGGGAGATTTAGAATGACTAGTTGAAAGATTTGGGAGATTTTGAATGTCTACTTGAATGATGAGGGAGATTTAGAATGGCTACTTGAATGGTGAGGAGAAATGCTGTGCTTACTATGAACTTTCAAATCACGGTGTATATATGAGTATTTATGCATAAGGATTGGGAAAAAAAATCACTATTTTTATTATTATTATTATTATTATTAATTTTATTATTATTATTATTATTATTATTATTATTATTATTATTATTATTAGTAGTAGTAGTAGTAGTAGTAGTAGTAGTAGTAGTAGTAGTAGTAGTAGTAATATGCAGAGATCGTCTTAGTTCCGCTGTTTCTGTTCTAATATTCGTAACTCAAAGTATTATAAGGGGAACCGAGTGCTGTTCATGAATGGTATACAATACCGACAAGATGAAAATTAGACACATGTGCGACATCTGGGTATCTTTATAGTAGACGTTACGCCATCCAGTGGCTTTAACAATACAAATTTTAGGACAAAGCTTGAAGACAGTAGAACTATATACAAAAGATGAGGTAATCAGTCCCTCGGCCTTGGAGTTGGTGTGTTCAGCACCGTAGGTGTGGAGATTCTCCACACCTCAAGACTTTATTTACATCCCCTTTGCTAATACCCATCTTCCACTTGTACACTTCGATCATGCCGTCTCCCCTCATTCTTAGTCTTACAAGTGAATGTAATTTAAGGGACTTCAATCTCTCTTCATACGGAAGATTTCTAATGCTATGAATTAATTTAGTCATTCTACGCTGAACGTTTTCTAACGAATTTATATCCATTCTGTAATATGGAGACCAGAACTGAGCTGCGTAATCTATGAGGCCTTACTAATGATGTATAAAGCTGTAATATAACCTCTGGACTTCTATTGCTTACACTTCTTGATATAAATCCCAGTAATCTGTTTGTCTTATTATTTACTCTAAGGCATTGCTGTCTTGGTTTAAGGTTGCTGCTTACCATAACCCCCAAGTCCTTTTCGCAATCTGTATGGCTAAGTTCGACATTATCTTTCATTTATCTACTTTGAACTGCATCTGCCACTTTTCTGATCACGTATTAAGTTTGTCTAAATCCTACTGAAGTTCCATGACATCTACAAGTTTTTTCTAAACTTCACTATCCTCGACACTTCATTAGAGACTGCAGACGACGGGCATTAAACATCTTCAACACACCCAGAGAAGGCACTGCCAAGATGAGATACATACCAACTCCATTGCCAAACACGTTTCCAACATCTTTTCCAATACCTCATTCCAAGTATCTACCTCCTCATCCACCACCATCAAGGACATTACCAGTAATAGACAGGACAAGCTTCAATCCAATGCAGGGGTAGACACAATCCCTTGTAATGACTGCAGCAAATTATACGTCAGCGAAACATCCAGAGACCTACAAACACGTATTTCAGAACACCAGTACGCAGGCAGATCTGACGACCCAAGGAATGCCTGTGTTCAACACCGAAATTCACACAACCATTTAATCAACTACAGAAACGCAAGACTCATCGTCAGAGAAGACAACACTCAATACCGAAGAATCCTGGAATCATCACTTATCTGCATATCCAACAACTTCAACAAGGACAACGGCTTCTACAACATAGCTGAACCTCTTGCCAAGAAACTTCTTCATCGCTATCCCACACAAGAACTTAAGAATGGAGAAACACTGCAGAAGGTCTACTCATAAACTTATCCAATCTCTTTTTAAAGCTACCCAAGGTTCTAGACTCTGTCATCCTACTTTGAAGATTGTCACTTGCAGCATTCTCCACCTGACTAAATCCTATAAATACTCATGCTCTTTCTATCCAGGTAGATCTGTTTGTGACTTGATAAAGCCCACTGCGTGGGCTTTAAGTGTTTATATTTCCATTGCGTCCTTATTTTATATAATTTATTTCCATTGTGGTTTTTTTTTTATTCCAGCCACTGTTTTGAGGGTTATTTATAAATTGTTCCAGCAAGAGCATTGTGGGTTATTTGTGAATTGTTCCAACCAGAGCATTGTGGGTTATTTATGAATTGTTCCATTCACGGTATTCTGGGTTCTTTTTTTTTATTCCAGCCACTGTTTTGAGGGTTATTTATGAATTGTTCCAGCCACGGTATTCGGGGTTCATTTTTTTATTCCAGCCACTGTTTTGAGAGTTATTTATGAATTGTTCCAGCCAAAGCATTATGGGGTATTTATAATTTTTCCAGCCAGAGCATTATGGGTTATTTATAAATTGTTCCAGCCAGAGCATTGTGGGTTACTTGTGAATTATTTCAGCCAAGATATTGTGGATTATTTGTGAATTATTCCAGCCACGGTATTGTGGGTTATTTGTGAATTATTTCAGCCACGGCATTGTGGGTTATTTGTGAAATGCTAAAGCCACGGAACTGAAGATTATTCGTGAACTGTTCCAGCCGCGGTATTGTAACTAACATTCTTCTAGTGGCCAGAATTAAGCCTGCTAAACTCTCGGTATTTAGGGAATTTCCAACCAAGAACAGTTTTATTTTTTTCAGTAACATTACAGCTGTGTAATTACGTGAGCCAGACTGTGTTTACATTCAGTGATCTGACGAGATTTTGTCACCGACTTTCTCGTCTCTGCCACTGGTGATATTACCAGTCCAACCAGTGACTACTGTCTTCTGTTGTGGTCGATATTCAGAAGCCAACTGTGTCTCACAGTTTCTATCACTGGTGATATTCAGTAGTCAATTATCCTCCTGGTATCTATCACAGGTGATATTCAGTAGTCAACTATCCTCCTGGTATCTATCACAGGTGATATTCAGAAGTCAACTATCCTCCTGGTATCTATCA
Source organism: Cherax destructor (assembly GCA_009830355.1). NCBI lineage: Eukaryota > Metazoa > Arthropoda > Malacostraca > Decapoda > Parastacidae > Cherax > Cherax destructor. The sequence goes on along the minus strand of WNWK01028463.1, from coordinate 1,829 downwards.
CAGGTGATATTCAGAAGTCAACTATCCTCCTGGTATCTATCACAGGTGATATTCAGTAGTCAACTATCCTCCTGGTATCTATCACAGGTGATATTCAGTAGTCAACTATCCTCCTGGTATCTATCACTGGTGACATTCAGTATTCAACTATCCTCCTGGTATCTATCACTGGTGACATTCAGTATTCAACTATCCTCCTGGTATATATCACTGGTGATATTCAGTAGTCAACTATCCTCCTGGTATCTATCACTGGTGATATTCAGTAGTCAACTATCCTCCTGGTATCTATCACTGGAGACATTAAGTATTCAACTATCCTCCTGGTATCTATCACTGGTGACATTCAGTATTCAACTATCCTCCTGGTATCTATCACTGGTGATATTCAGTAGTCAACTATCCTCCTGGTATCTATCACTTGTGACATTCAGTATTCAACTATCCTCCTGGTATCTATCACTGGTGATATTTAGTAGTCAACTATCCTCCTGGTATCTATCACTGGTGATATTCAGTAGTCAACTATCCTCCTGGTATCTATCACTGGTGACATTCGGTAGTCAACTATCAACTGGATTTTATCAGTACTCACCTAATTGTGGTTGCAAGGGTCGAGACTTAGCTCCTGACCTCGCCTCTTTACTGACCGCTACTAGGTCAGTTTTATCATACCTCGTCTTAAAGCTATGTATTGTTCCTGCCTCCACTACATCACTTGCTAGACTATTCCACTTCCTGACAGCTCTATGACTGAAGAAATACTTCCTAACATCCCTTTGACTCGTCTGAGTCTTCAACTTCCAATTGTAACCCCCCTTGTTTCTGTGTCTCATCTCTGGAACATCTTGTCTCTGTCCACCTTGTCAATTCCAAGCAGTATTTTGTATGTCGTTATCATGTCTCCCCTAACCCTCCTGTCCTCCACTGTCGTCAGGCCGATTTCCATTAACCTTTCTTCATAGGACATTCCCCTTAGCTCTGGAACTAACCTTGTTGCAAACCTTTGCACTTTCTCTAATTTCTTGACGTGCTTGACCATGTGTGGGTTCCAAACTGGTGCTGCATACTCCAGTATGGGCCTGACGTACACAGTGTGCTATTCTCAGGTTTGCCAGGCGCCCATATGCTGCACCAGTTATCTTGTTGATGTGTGCTTCCGGAGACGTGCTCGGTGTTATACTCACCCCAAGATCTTTCTCCTTGAGTGAGGTTTGCAATCATTGGCCACCTAGCCTATCTTCTGTCTGCGGTCTTATTTGCCCTTCCCTAATCTTCATGACTTTGCATTTAGCGGGGTTAAACTCGAGAAGACAATTGCTGGACCACGTGTCCAGTCTGTTCAGGTCTTTTTTTAGTTTTTTTTTTAGTTTAATATCTTTATTATGCAGCCCATACCCATCCTGTGGGAGGTAGTCAAAAGATTACAGAGGTACATAATAGGTCCAGGGACTGGACCCCAAAGTTTTGATAGCTGAGCAAAGGTAATGAACTCACAAATTACATAAGTAATGAACTCAAAAGTTAAAAAGTAATGAACTCAAAAGTTACAAAGGTAATGAACTCACAAGTTACAAAGGTAATGAACTCACAAGTTACAAAGGTAATGAACTCACAAGTTACAAAGGTAATGAACTCACAAGTTACAAAGGTAGTGAACTAGTAAAGTTTACTTACTTACGTTTATACATGGTTACAATCATGAACAAATTATAAAGTAATGAGCAATTCACAGGTATACACTCAGGTCACAACTGTAATGAACTTCTAGGTGCAAAGTTAATGAACTCACAAGTTACAAAGGTAATGAACTCACAAGTTACAAAGGT
>WNWK01028462.1:0-25364 GCA_009830355.1 Cherax destructor | reverse complement strand
GAGGTTTTGGAGGAGGGTTTTGGGTGGGAGGACGTCAGAAGGGGGGATGAGGTTTTGGGAGGGACTTTGGGATGGGGGTGAGGACGGTTGGGATGGGGGGTTGGATGAGGTTGGGATGGACGTAGGATGGAGGATTGGGATGAGGGTTGGGATGGAAGCTTGGGATGGAGGGTTGGGATGAGGGTTGGGAGGAGGGTTTGATGGAGGGTTGGAAGGCAGGTTGGGAGGAGGGTTTCGGATGGAGGTGGAAAGGCAGGTTGGAGGATGGTGGATTTGGGGTTTGGGGATGGAGAATTGATAGAGGGTTGGGATGGAGGGTTGGAGGATGGTAGGGAGGGAGGTTGGGAAGAAGGGGGGATGGACGGTTGGGATGGACTTGAGGTGGAGGGCTAGGGGGTGGGCGGTGAGGTTTTGAATGGAGGTTGGGAAGGCAGGTTGGAGGGATGGCTGGATTTAGGGTTGGGATGGAGAATTGGGATGGTGGGTTGGGGATGGAGGGTTGGGAGGATGGAAGGAGGGGATGGTGGGGATGAAGGGTTGGGATGGAGTCTGATGGACGGTCTGGATGGAGGGTTGGGAAGGCAGGTTGGGAGGATGGTTGGGATTTGGGGTTGGGATGGAGATTGGGATGGAGGGATGGATGGAGGGTTGGGAGGATGGAAGGAGGGATGGTTGGGATGAAGGGTTGGGATGGAGGGTTTGGGGATGGACGGTTGAGTGGAGGGTTGGGAAGGCAGGTTGGGATGAAAGGTTAGAATGGGGGGTTGGGGTGGAGGGTTGGAAGGCAGGTTGGGATGGAGGGTTGGATGCAGGGTTGGGAGGAGTGTTGGGAAGGGGGGGGGAGGATAACTGGGAAGAGGGATGGGATGAAGAGTTGGGAGGGACTTTTGGGAATGAGGGGTTGGGGATGGAGTTTGGGATGGATGCTTGGGAAGGCAGGTTGCAATGGAGGGTTGGGAGGAGGGTTGGTTTTATTTGGATGGAGGGTCGGGATGAAGGGTGGATGAAGGTTGGATTGAGGGTTGGAGATTGGAATGATGGAGATGAGATGGGGATGAGGTTGGACATGAGATAGATGAGTTGGGAGGGTGTTGGGATGAGAGTTGGATGAGGATGAGGGATTGGATGGAGGGTTGGGATGAGTGAAGGGATGATAGGGTGGATGGAGGTTTGGGATGAGGGTTGGAGGAGATTTGGAATGGAGGATGGGATGGAGGGATGGGAAGGAGGATTGGTTGATCAGTGATGGAGTGGTTGGGAGGAGGTTTGGGATGAGTTGGGATGGAGGTTGGATGGAGGGTTTGATGGAGGGTTGGGATGGATGGTTGGAATGGAGGGTTGAATGAGGTTGGGATGAGGTTTGGGATGGAGGGTTGGATGATGAGTGAAGGAGGGATGAGATGGAGGTTGGGATGAGGTTGGAATGAAGGTTGGATGGAGGTTGGATGGAGGGTTGGGATGGAGGGTTGGAATGAGGTTGGGATGGAGGTTTGGGATGGAGGGTGTGGAAGGGTTGGATGGAGGTTGGATGGAGGATTGAATGGAGGTGGATGAGAGTGGGTGAGGTTGGGATGGAGGTTGGGATAGAGAGTGGATGAGTTGAGAGGATGGAGGTTGGGATGGAGGGTTGGGATAGAGGGTTGGGATGAAGGTTGGAGATGGATGAGGTTGGGATGAGGGTTGGAATGAGGGTTGATGAGAGTTGGGATGGAGGTTTGGGATGAGGGTTGGATAGAAGTTGGGATGGAGGTTGGATGGAGGGATGGGATGGAGGTGTGGGATGGAGGTTGGGATGAGGTGGAATGAAGGTTGGGATGGAGGTTGATAGGTTGGATGAGGGGGGAGGATGAAGAGGGTTGGGATGAGGGTTGGATAGAGATGGATAGAGGATTGTGATAGATGAAGGTTGGGATGAGGTTGGATGGAGGGTTGGGATGAGGTTGATGAGGTTGGGATGGAGGGTTGGGATGGAGGGTGGGATGGAGGATTGGAATTGAGGTGGGATGAGATTGGGATGGAGGGGATGAAAGGTTGGGATGGAGGGTTAGAGATGGAAGGGTTGGGATGGAGGGTTGGGATAGAGGTTGGATGAAGGGTTGGGATGGAGGGGATGGGTTGATGAGGGTTGGGATGAGGGTTTGGATGAGGATTGGTGAGGTTGAGAGGTTGATGGAGGGTTGGGATGGAGGGTTTTGATGGAGGGTTGTAATGGAGGTGGATAGGGTTGGGATGAGGAGTAGGGGTGGATGAAGGTTGGATGGAGGCTTGATGGAGATGGATGGGGGATGGTAGATGGGTTTGGATGGAGGATGAAGGAGTTGGATAGAGGGTTGATGAAGGGTTGGTGGAGGGTTGGATAGAAGTGGGGTGGTGGTGGATGGAGGGTGGATGGAGGGTGGATGGGGTTGGGATGAAGGTGGATGGAGGTGAGATGGATGGATGATGGTGTGGGATGAGGGTGGATGGAGGTTTGGAGTGGAAGGTGATGGAGGTGGAAGGTTGGTAGGTTGGTGGGTTGGATGGATGGTTGGATGGAGGGTGGTGATCGAGGATGGGATGGATGGTGGATGGTGGTGGGTGGCTGATGGAGGGGTGGGGGTGGTGTGTCTGGATGGGGTGGGGTGGTGGTCTGGATGGAGGGTGGGTGGTGGTCTGGATGGAGGTGGTGGTGGCAGGAGGGTGGGGTGGGTCTGGATGGAGGGTGGGGTGGTGGTCTGGATGGAGGGGGGGGTGGTGGTCTGGAGTGGAGTTGGTGGAGTGGGTGGTGGTCTGGATGGAGGAGGGGGGTGAGGGTAGTGGTCTGGATGGGGTGCTGGTGGTGGTCTGGATGGAGGGTGGGGGTGGTGGTATGGATGAAGGGTGGGGTTGGTGGTCTGGGTGGAAAGTGGGGTGATGGTTGGGTGCTTGCGGTGGTAGATTAATCAATAATCTTTATCATTGTTATGTATGTTAAGAAAAAAGTACTTGTATACAGTGTTGTCTACCAGCTCTTGCTTTGTTATTCATGGCAGGTGTTTCAACATATCACCTTCAGATACAGTTAACTATGGTATGTCTGTATATATATGTGGTGGTGGTATGACTTATCAATTAATCTTTATCATAGGTATGTACGTAAAAAAAACTATTTGCATGCAGTGTTCATTACTATCCGCAGTGTCCGTGTCCGTGGCAGGTCTTGAAATGTATCACCAGCAGATATGTGGGACTAGTATATATATATATATATATATATATATATATATATATATATATATATATATATATATATAAATGTATGTATGTATGTATGTGTTAATGTTGCAATTTTATAACTATAGTGTAAGCACGCCTCTGGCAAGACAGTGATGGAGTGAATGATGAAAGTTTTTCTTTTTGGAGCCACCCTGCTTTGGTGGGAGACGGCTGATGTGAAATAAGTTAATATAATATATATATATATATATATATATATATATATATATATATATATATATATATATATATATATATATATATATATATATATATATATATATATATATATATATATATATGCCTTCTTGTCATGTTTCCTTTTATAGTTCCTTGATAATGTGAGTAGTCACGAAAGCGCTTGGAATTCTTCTATTTTTTCATAGTGGTTGTCTTCCATATTTTGATATCACCTGTTTACTGTGATCTTTTGCATATATATATATATATATATATATATATATATATATATATATATATATATATATATATATATATATATATATATATATATATATATATATATATATTGACAAACCAACACTTGACGAGTATGACGCATACCTGAGATCAACCTTTAAGAAGGCACTGAATCTGTCACTAGAAGATCGACAATGGGATCAGGCAACCCTCCCAGTGCGGCTGGGAGGTATAGGGGTGCGCAAAGCAAAGCAGGTAGCTTTACCTGCATTTCTGTCGTCCTGTTTGGTTTCCAGGGGATTAGTCAAGAAGATTGTCCCCGAACGCTTGAGAGGCGTGGTGGGAGCTCAGGACCCCAGGTTCATTGAAGCAGCCGTGCGGTGGGACACCCTTGTAGACTCCTCCAGTAGACCAGCTCCTCCCAAAGAGTACAAACAGTTCCACTGTGACAAACCGATCATGGAAAAAATCGCCAACACAATGCTCACCAACGCTTCAGGAAAGGACAAAGCTCGTCTCCTAGCAGTGAAGGCACCACACTCGGGAGATTTCCTTCTAGCCGTTCCCAATTTCTCCCTGGGCACTCGAATCGACCCACAGGCCATTCGGATTGGTGTTGCTCTTCGCCTAGCCGTCTCCATACTCACCGAACATAGGTGTATTTGCGGCAGGGTGACGGCTGATCAATTCGGACTTCATGATCTCGTGTGTCACACATCAGAAGGGAACCCCAAGTGCAGAGGTCTGATGAAAGTCAAAAGCGTCCTGATGGAGCCACTATGCTACCCTGGAAGGATGGTAAGCAGATTGCTTGGGACTACACCTGTGCCGCCACAATGGCAAACACCTACTTGCCATACTCTGTAGATGAAGGGGGTGGAGCTGCCAGCCACAGGGAGACCTAGAACACCCGCAAATATGAAGGCCTTCCCCCTTGCTATAACTTCATGCCAATAGGGTCGGAGACCCTTGGAGCATGGGGCAAGTATGCTCTAAACTTTCTCAAAGAGATGGGTGAAAAACTCATCATAAAAACCAAGGACCACAGGGCGGCCAGTTTCCTCTTTCAGATACACAATGTTGCGATCCAGAGGGAAAATGCCAGAAGCATTCTGGGTCCACGGCCCACTGCCGGGGAGCTGGACGAAGTATTTGAGATGTAGCTCTGAATTGCTATATATATATATATATATATATATATATATATATATATATATATATATATATATATATATATATATATATATATATATATATATATATATATATATATATATTCTAGGTAGTAGGTTGGTAGACAGCAACCGCCCAGGGAGGTACTACCGTCCTGCCAAGTGAGTGTAAAACGAAAGCCTGTATTTGTTTTACATGATGGTAGGATTGATGTTGTCTTTTTTCTGTCTCATAAACATGCAAGATTTCAGGTATGTCTTGATACTTCTACTTACACTTAGGTCACACTACACATTCATGTACAAGCATATGTATATACACACACCCCTCTGGGTTTTCTTCTATTTTCTTACTAGTTCTTGTTCATATTTCCTCTTATCTCCATGGGGAAGTGGAACAGAATTCTTCCTTCGTAAGCCATGCGTGTCGTAAGAGGCGACTAAAATGCCGGGTACAAGGGGCTAGTAACCCCTTCTCCTGTATATATTACTAAATGTAAAAGGAGAAACTTTCGTTTTTTCTTTTGGGCCACCCTGCTTCGGTGGGAAACGGCTGACGTGTTGAAAGAAGAAGAAAGATATATATATATATATATATATATATATATATATATATATATATATATATATATATATATATATATATATATATATATTAGGAGGGAGGAGCTGTGAGCCCGTGTTTGCAATGGCCTTGTGAAGTGTTGATGTTTGCTACTTGAATATTATCGAATTTTGCTCTATATATATATATATATATATATATATATATATATATATATAATATATATATATAAGCAAAATTCGATAATATTCAAGTAGCAAACATCAACACTTCACAAGGCCATTCAACACGCTCACAGCCTCCTCCTAGCCCTTCACTCCTTCGGTCGCTCCCCTGCCTCACCAGTCCTGGACTATTATCAAGTCGCTGCATGATGATGATGGTCCTGGAAGGGGCGAAACGTCTTGTAATATTTCATCACTGACATGTGGGCTACAAAAGGGGAAGCAAAGGACACAAGTTCAACTAATGTGACATTTTATATATATATATATATATATATATATATATATATATATATATATATATATATATATATATATATATATATATATATATATATAAATGTCTGCCGATTAGGTAAAACTGGTCAATTGCAAGAACTCATCTAAAATTAAGTCCTTTCTAAAATTTTCTCTTATACGTTTAAAGATATATTTTTCATCTATGTTAATGTAAGAATTTATAATTTTGTACCAAGAGAAACTTTGAAAACCTACCTAACCTTATTACAACAAGCGCAATTTAATTTAGCCTAACCCAACTAAATATATTTTAGATACGTTAACATTAATTTAATAATAAACAAACGCAATGAAATATATTTTTTCGTTATGTTCAGAATGATTTTGGCGAAATTATTGCATACACAAATTTTCACTTGTCTTATTGGCAAGGTGAGCGTTGCTATTTAAGCCAAAATCGACAAGTTTTACCTAATCGCAGCAATAATTATGCGTGCCTAAAATATCTGAACAAATGCAACCTCATAAAAATGAATAATTGTGTGTATATTCGCAAAAATCATTAAGTATACTGAAAAATATATTTATTGTGTTTGTTTATGTTAAATTAATGTTAGGTATTAAAATATATTTAGGTTGGATAATGGCTTTTCAGGAAGTTTCATTCTTTGGTACAAAATTATAAATTCTTACATTAACATAAATGAAAAAATATATCTTTAAACGTATAAGAGCAAATTTTAGAAAGGACCTAATTTTAGAAGAGTTCTTGCTAATTGACCAGTTTTACCTAATCGGCACGACATATATATATATAAAATGTGACATTATATATATATATATATATATACATATTTAATAATATACAAACACAATGAAATATATATTTTTTATATATATTTGTGAAATTATTGCATACACAAATTTTTGATTGACTTATTCGACAAGACGAGCGTTGCTATTTAAGCCAAAATCGTATGTTTTATCTATTCGGCACGCCATATATATAGAATAAAGGCTTCGCTAATACATCATGTTAGATTACAGGCTGCCGCTGTAAAGTGAAACATAATCTTTTTCTCTGTGTGTATATTATATTTAAAGTGAACAATAGAATTATCCCTAAGAAATGCATATACAGTGCACAAATTACTTATAACACTGAACCTATTAATAAATTTACTCTTGAACCAGAAATCGAAACAATACTCAAATAATCCGTGTGTAGGAGAGAGGAGCTTACGACGACGTTTCTGTCCGACTTGTACCGTTTACAGTGTGATTTTGTAAATTATCCAAGTGGGACCGAAACGCCGTCGTAAGCTCCTCTCTTCTATGTGCGAGTTATTTGTGTAACATTTATTGATGTTCTAAGAAAGACTCGTTCAAACTCTCTTTGCCCGACTTTTCGATAAGTTGGACTCCTGAGCATAGAGCCAAGAGTAATGTTATTGGCAAGCAGGTCGATGTTGTCCTCCTCTGTCAACGACTCTGACCTAGATGAACTTTTTCAACATATTCCTGACAGAAACGGCATTATTGTTGAAGACATTTTCGAACACTCTTCTTTAATCTCCTGAAGATAAGTACTCCTCTCCTGATGCTAATTACTTCCTTCATCGTGTTATTTACATAAGAACATAAGAAAGAAGGAACTCTCCAGCAGGCCTATTGACCCATGCGAGGCAGCTCCATGACTTCCCGGCTTAGAGCTGACTACCTGGATTTAACCCTTTCCAGGTAAACTCCAGGTAGTCAGGTCACTTCCACTTAAGGAAGGACCACGGTTTAAGACCTAATAGCACAAGCTAGTCAAGTCCATCTCACACCCACCCACACCCACTCATGTATTTTTTTAATCTATTTTTAAAACTACACAACGTCTTATCTTCTATGACGATATTCGGGAGTTTGTTCCACTCATCCACAACTCCATTACCAAACAAGTGCTTTCCTATATCCTTCCTGAATCTGAACTTTTCCAACTTGAAACCATTGCTGCGAGTCCTGTCTTGGCTGGATATTTCCAGCACGCTATTTACATCCCCTTTATTTATTCCTGTTTTCCATTTATGCACCTCAATCATATCTCCCCTAATTCTACGTCTTTCTAGAGAGTGCAGATTCAAGGCCCTCAGTCTATCCTCATATGGAAGATTTCTGATACATAGGATCAACTTTGTCATCCTCCTCTGTACGTTTTCAAGTGCATTTATATCCATTCTGTAATACGGTGACCAGAACTGTGCAGCATAATCTAAATGAGGCCTAACCAAAGATATATAGAATTGAAGAACAACCAGAGGACTTTTATTATTTATACTTCTGTTATTTTTATTGCGAACACTTATGCACTGTTGTCTTGGTTTCAGATTACTGCTAATCATAACTCCTAAATACTTTTTGCAATTAGTAGTATTAAGATCTACATTATTCAGTTGATATGTGGAACGGTTATTGTCCTGTCCAACAGTTAGAACTTCGCATTTGTCTATATTAAACTGCATCTGCCACTTCTCCGACCATTGCAACACTCTATTCAAATCATCCTGGAGTGCTCTAATGTCCTCATTAGAATGAATTGGACTGCCTTTTTTGTGTCATCAGCAAATTTGCTTATGTCGCTATTTATTCCCTCATCTATGTAGTTTATGTAAATTGTGAATAAAAAGGAGCCCAACACTGACCCCTGTGGAACACAGCTTGTGACGTGCCCCCATTCTGATTTCTCCCCATTTATGCAAACTCTACCGCCTATTTGTCAACCATGCCTCTACCCAGGAAAAAAAAATTCCTCCTATTCCGTGTGCCTTAAGTTTCATCAATAGTCTCTGATGTGGAACTCTATCGAAAGCCTTACTGAAGTCCATATACACAATATCATATTCATTACCATGATCTACCTCCTCAAACACCTTAGTGAAAAAAGTTATTAAATTGGTAAGACAGGAACGCCACTTAGTAAAACCGTGTTGAGATTCATTAATCAATTTATGCCTTTCAAGATGGCTACGAATTGCCTCGGCAATTATTGATTCCATAAATTTTCCCACTATGGAGGAAAGGCTTTTTGGTCTATAGTTCGAAGCTAAGGACCTGTCACCTGTCTTGTAAACAGGTATTGCATTTGCTATTTTCCACTTATCAGGCACTATGCCAGTTTGTAGTGATATGTTTAAAAGATTAGCCAAAGGTTTGCTAAATTCCACTTTACATTCCTTTAAAACTCTTGCAAACAGTTCATCAGGGCCTGAGGATTTGTTAGGTTTTAATTTCTCTATTTGTCTGAGGACCATGTCACTAATTTCCCCAATCGAACATAGTTTATTATCGTCCTGTTCTACATAATTTATTTCTAGAATTTCGCTAGTATTTTCCTGAGTAAAAACTGAGAGGAAGTAAGTATTGAATATTTCACACATAACCTTATCACTGTCAGTGATCTGAGCTGAGTTACTCTTAAGTGGGCCTATCTTGTCCCTAACCTTCCTTCTGTATACCTGAAAGAACCCTTTTGGGTTAGTCTTCGAATCCCTTGCGACTTTTGGGTCATAATCCCTTTTGCTTTTCTTATTACTTTGTTTATTTCTCTCTTTAATTGAATATATTGATTTCTTAACTGCCCATCCCCTCTTTTGATACGCCTAAATATGTCTCTTTTGACCAACCAGATGTTTTAATTTATTGTTCATCCATTTGGGATAATTTTTGTTAGATCTAATTTCCCTACTTGGAACAAAAGTTGTTTGGGCACCTAGAACTACGCTCTGGAAAACTTCATATTGGCCACCAACACTATCTACCTGACTCATAGTCTGGTCATCCCAATTTTAGCCCAACCAGGTAATTTCTCAGCCCCATGAAATCAGCCAAGGAAAGTCTGAGATAGCGACTTGATTGCAGTTTCCTGGGTAATTCCATAATATATTAAAACTAAGTGATTTGTGATCGCTTTCCCCAAGCTCATCATTAACCTCAAGATTATTAATCAGTGATTCTTTGTTGGCAAGAACCAAGTCAAGCAGATTGTTCCCTCTAGTTGGTTCTGTCACAAACTGTTTAAAAAAACAATCCTAGCCCGTATCAAGAAAGTCACTAGACTCAAGATTTACTGTCACATTGTTCCAATCAATTTGTCTAAAGTTAAAATCTCCCATTAATACAACATTTTCATATCTAGACTCCTTATGAATTTCGTCCCATAGAAGCTTACTGCACTCCCTGTCAAGGTTTGGGGGCCTGTAAATCAAACCCAAAATTAATTTTTTACGCCCCCCGAGAAACTGTAGCCAAACAGATTCTGTGTCCGATGTTTCTAATCTTATATCTTGTCTAACACAGCAATTTAAATTATCCACCACCCTCATCTATCTTATTTCTTAGACTCCTACTATTTGTATAGTGAACCTTAAGAAAGCTAGTAACTCGTTGCCCTCTACTATCTCTCTTTGTTTGTTGATCATTGCTTTGCCTTTACTAGCAACTTTATTTTGAATATTGTCTTTTAAACATATCCCTGACGTATCCTGGTAATATCTGCTGTTTCCAGGCCTAATACTACAGCTTGATTGTTTCCCACAAACACCAATACCTCTATAATTTATCACTTTAAAAAGCCTTTCTCATTCTTACTTCCTCTTTCTAGATAATTTCATGCCACAGTGCCCCAAATGCTGCAAGTTTGGGCACAAAAATCCTCCTGCTCTCTTCTACAATTTTGTTTTAAGTGCCTCGCTACAGACCACTACTGGACCAAGTATACTCTAAACCTCCTAAATGTCTTAACTGGTCTGACCTTTCCCCTGAAACGTGGAAAAAGTGTCCAAAGTAGAAGCAACACATTCCTGTCTTGTGCAGGGACAAACCCTCAACACTATCCAACCCTTCATCACTTCCTTCACTTTCTCTTCTAACTTTCCACCCTTCCCTCTCTCCTTCCTCCACTCCTCCCACATTAAATTCTACTTCATCTTTCTCTTCCACTCCACCCTGTTCCTCTTCCTTTCCTCTGCCCTGGTAGTCTTTCTTCCTCTGTCTCCGCCTCTCGTTCCAGTAACACTCCTGTGTAATATACCTCATTGTACAAGCAACCACAATCGTCACATAGCACTGCACCATGATTCCAGTAACACTGCCTGTGTAATATACCTCATTGTACAAGCAACAACATCGTCATAGCACTGCCAATGATTCAGTAACACTGCCTGTGTAATATACCTCATTGTACAAGCAACCACACTCGTCACATAGCACTGCACCAATGATTCCAGTAACACTGCCTGTGTATATACCTCATTGTACAAGCAACCACACTCGTCACATAGCACTGCACCAATGATTCCAGTAACACTGCCTGTGTTATATACCTCATTGTACAAGCAACCACACTCGTCACATAGCACTGCACCAATGATTCCAGTAACACTGCCTGTGTTATATACCTCATTGTACAGACAACCACACTCGTCACATAGCACTGCGACACTGATTTCTCAACTCCCTTCTCCTTAGCAAACAAACTCTCATTAGTATTATAATAGTATTGGTGGTGGTAGTGGTAGAGGAAGAGTAGTAATAGTAGTAGTAGTAGTATTTATCTCTAGAAGGATTGTCTGGGTTGTCTTTCTGTAAAGATTGATCTTTGTTCTCTCTCTACAAACTGTCATATATAAGATCACTCGACTTTGTCTCAGTTTCAGCTTCATATCGTTCCAGACTGAGGGACTGACCACCTCAAATACCTTTTCTCCAAGGTTGATGGACTGATTTCATCATCTTTATTTCACTACTATACCTGCTGCTTCTGTATTTGACTGAAGAAATCTACTGAATAGGCGAAACATTTCAAGAGTAAAGACACCTAAATGGTGCACATGTGTCTTAATGGTCAAATTGTCAGTGTTGAGCAGTGTTCCAGCCTGCAACTTATGTCACACTGTTCCTCGTGTCTTGTGGATTTACTAAAGTTGTGGTATTTTGTGAATAATCTTATAGTGAATTACAACACATGAAAAAAGGAGAATCACTGCTGGTTGACGTTTCCTGATATATTGTTTGAAAACTAATTATCCTCCTCGGTATAATGACAGATAATTACTATTATGTAGTATTGTCTTGCTTTTAACTGAAATTTATGTTACTGTCAAGGTTTATGGTATGAATGCAGGACAACTAGCCCTAATTCACTAGATTGTTGGTGTTGGCACTTAACAACACACCCATTACCCTCCACATCTCATGAAATCCCATCTTGTCCCCCATCAGTCTCACTCCTCATAAAAGCAGACTGAGACACCTACAAACACCTGGATAATACTGAACACCTCCCTCCTCCATCCCCTTCCCTCCCCCACAAACTAGACGTATTTATGCCAATGTTTGATCCAAGAAAAGTTCCCATAATTCCATTACCTCAGACCATTGAGCCTCAATTGACGAGAATGGAATAATGCAGAGTGATCATAAGTTAATAACACAGTTGAATACTTACATTGAAGATATGAAGGGAAACATAAGAGGAATTCACAAGTCATAATGAAACTAATATCCAAATTTCGTCAATACAAATATTTAATTAGTATATTACACTGCCCAAATCTAATTCAAGCCTTTCAAGAGACCAAAGACCGAAAATACAGAAAAAATTGAGCTTGAAGCTACTCAGAAATTGAATTATTAAACTGTCATCTTGCAAAAGTTTAAAGTAATTATCATGTTGCAAGTGTTGAAGGTAATTATCATGTCTGCAAGTGTTGAAGGTGATTATCACGTTGCAAGTGTTGAAGTAATTATCATGTTGCAAGTGTTGAAGGTAATTTTCATGTTGCAAGTGTTGAAGGTTAATTATCATGTTGCAAGTGTTGAAGGTAATTATCATGTTGCAAGTGTTGAAGTAATTATCATGTTGCAAGTGTTGAAGGTAATGTTCATGTTGCAAGTGTTGAAGGCAATTATCATGTTGCAAGCTGTTGAAGGTAATTATCATGTTGCCAGTGTTGAAGGTAATTATAATGGTGCAAGTGTTGAAGGTAATTATCATGTTGCAAGTGTTGAAGGTAACTATCATGTTGCAAGTGTTGAAGGTAATTATCACGTTGCAAGTGTTGAAGGTAATTATCATGTTTCAAGAGTTGAAGGTAATTATCATGTTGCAAGTGTTGAAGGTAATTATCATCTTGAAAGTTTTGAAGGTAATTATCACGTTTCAAGTGCTGAAGGTAATTCTCATGTTTCAAGTGTTGAAGGTAATTATAATCTTGCAAGAGTTGAATGTAATCAGATGCGACGCTCAGAAACTATAGCATGCAAATCAATATTTAAATTTTAACAGTTTCTAGAACAGCAAACTGGGAAGTACGAAGACCAATGTAAATCACAACTTTTCTCCAGTAAGACTGACCATCCTTTAAGAAAAATTAAGTCAGTTTTATGTAAACTTAGTATACATAACTTAAGAGCGGTCCTACTAATTACCCAGAAAAACCGAGATGAACAAAGAACAAACGAGAACAGGCTCAGATTTACCGAGAACAAATGGGTCCTACTAATTACCAAGAACAACCAAGATGAACCGAAAACAGGCTCAGATTTACTGAGAACAAGCTCGGATTTACGAGAACAACCGAGAACAAACTTTGATTTACCGAGAACAAGTTAAATTTACCGAGAACAACCGAGATGAACCAAGAACAAGTCAGGTACGGTACAGGTGTTAGAAACAGTACACACACACACACACACACACACACACTATATATATGTATATATATATATATATATATATATATATATATATATATATATGTATATATGTCGTGCCGATTAGGTAAAACTTGGATTTTGGCTTAAACAGCAATGCTCATCTTGCCATATAAGACAAGCAAAAATTTGTGTATGCGATAATTTCGAAAAATCATTCTGAACCTAACCAAAAATATATTTCATTGTTTTTGTTTATTATTAAATTACTGTAAACGTATCTAAAATATATTTAGTTGGGTTAGCTAAATTAAATTGCGCTTGTTATAATAAGGTTAGGTAAGTTTTCTAAGTTTCTTTTAGTACAAAATTATATTTTTACATTAAAATAAATGGAAAAAAATATATCTTTAAACGTATAAGAGAAGATTTTAGAAAGAACTTAATTTTAAATGAGTTCTTGCTAAATGTGCAGTTTTACCTATTAGGCACGACATATATTTATTATTTTTTTTATTAACACATCGGCCGATTCCCACCAAGGCAGGGTGGCCTGAAAAAGAAAAACTTTCATCATCATTCACTCCATCACTGTCTTGCCAGAGGCGTACTTTACACTACAGTCATAAAACTGCAACATTAACACCCCTCCTTCAGAAGGCAGACACTGTACTTCTCATCTCCAGGACTCAAGTCCGGCCTGCCGATTTCCCTGAATCCCTTCATAAATGTTACTTTTCTCACACTCCAACAGCACGTCAAGTATTAAAAACCATTTGACTCCATTCACTCCTATCAATACGCTCACACATGCTTGCTGGAAGTCCAAGCCCCTCGCACACAAAACCTCTTTTACCCCTCCTTCCACCTTTCCTAGGCCGACCCCTACCCCGCCTTCCTCCACTACAGATTTATACACTCGAAGTCATTCTGTCTCGTTCCATGCTCTCTACATGTCCGAACCACCTCAACAACCCCTCCTCAGCTCTCTGGATAATAGTTTTGCAATCCCACACCTCCTCTCCTAATTTCCAAACCTGAATTCTCTGCATTATATTCACACCACACATTGACCTCAGACATGACATCTCCACTGCCTTCTCCTCATTGCAATATTCATCACCTATGCCACACCCATATAAGAGTGTTGGTATAACTATACTCTCATACATTCCTCTTACTTCCATGGACAAGGTTCTATGTCTTCACAGACCCGAAGTGCTCCACTCACCCTTTCCCTCATCAATTCTATGATTCACCTCATCCTTCATAGACCCATCTGCTGACATGTCCACTCCCAAATATCTGAATACATTCACCTCCTCCATACTCTCTCCCTCCAATCTGATATCCAATCTTTCGTAACCTAATCTTTTTGTTATCATCATCACCTTACTCTTTCCTATATTCACTTTCAATTTTCTTCTTTTACACACCCTACCAAATTCATCCACCAACCTCTGCAACTTCTCTTCAGAATTTCAGAATTCCCAAAAGCAACTGTGACAACTCCCACTTTGTATTTGATTCTTTATATTTTAACCCCTCACCTCTTGCCAAGACCCTCTCATCTATAAATATATTGAACAACAACGGTGACATCACACATCCTTGTCTAAGGCCCACTTTTACTGGGAATTAGTCCCTCCCTCCTACACACTCTAACCTGAGCCTCACTATCCTTATAAAAACTCTTCACTGCTTTCAGTAATCACCTCCTATTTCATACACCTGCAACATCTGCCACATTGCTCCCCTATCCACTCCTATCATACGCCTTTTCCAAATCCATAAAGGCCACAAAACCTCTTTACCCTGATCCAAATACTGTTCACCTCATATGTTTCACAGTAAACACTTGGTCTACACACCCCTCACCTTTCCTAAAGCCCCCTTGTTCATCTGCTATCCTTCTTTCTGTCTTACTCTTAATTCTTTCTACCATACACTTTACCAGGTACACTCAACAGACTTATTCCCTATAAATTTTGCACTTCTTTGTCCCCTTGCCTTTATACAAAGGAACAATACAGTCTTCCAATCCCTAGGTACCTTACCCTCTTCCATACATTTATTAAATAATAGCACCAACCACTCCAAAACTATATCCCCACCTGCTTTTAACATTTCTATCTTTATCCCATCAATCCCAGCTGCCTTACCCCTTTCATTCTACTCCGCCTCACGAACTTCCCCACACTCACAACTGGCTCTTCCACACTCCTACAAGATGTTATTCCTCCTTGCCCTATACACGAAATCACAGCTTCCCTGTCTTCATCAACATTTAACAACTCCTCAAAATATTCCTCCATCTTCCTGATACCTCTAACTCTCCATTTAATAACTCTCCTCTCCTATTTAACTGTCAAATCCATTAGGACCTTAAGGTTTCATTTCCAATCACACGAATAAAGTTACAAGTTTCACCCGGAGATTTTTAGAACACAGGTGAATATATCAGATATTTGACCCACACCTAGCCAAGCACGTAAAGAAGCTAGAGAAAGTGCAAAGGTTTGCAACAAGACTAGTCCCGGAGCTAAGGGGTATGTCCTACGAAGAGAGGTTAAGGGAAATCGATCTGACGACACTGGAGGACAGGAGAGATAGGGGGGACATGATAACGACATATAAAATAATGAGAGGAATTGACAAGGTGGACAGAGACAGAATGTTCCAGAGATGGGACACAGCAACAAGGGGACACAGTTGGAAGTTGAAGACAAAGATGAATCACAGGGATGTTAGGAAGTATTTCTTCAGTCACAGAGTTGTCAGGAAGTGGAATAGTTTGGGAAGCGATGTAGTGGAGGCAGGATCCATTCATAGCTTTAAGAAGAGGTATGATAAAGCTCATGGCGCAGGGAGGGTGACCCAGTAGCGGCCAGTGAAGAGGCGGGGCCAGGAGCTATGATCGACCCCTGCAACCACAACTAGGGGATTACAGATAAGTCCCCCACGAGCACCTTAAATATGATCTAAGGGAAAACGGCTCTGTTACAACAGAGGACTTCCAAGCAATGCACCTTCAGCTGTAGATCGGCTGCTACTTTCAGTAGTGGGGGAGGGGTGACCTACCTTATGTTAGGTCACGCTTAGAGGGGTCAGCGTGTTAACCAGAAACTGGTTGTTACCAAGTGCTTCATATATCGCACTGTTATACCTAATCTAAATAATTTTACTACGTACATTAATTTACATGATTCCATTTGGTAACTTTATATGAAGCCCCAGATAATATTATATAGTCGGACTTGCTTATTTTAGCATTTAATAAGGAAGTTCGCAATATGATATTAAGTGATATCGGCTCAAAGTAATGTGGAAGGTGATGGGCGTAACATATGTCTAAAAACCGATATATATATAGAGATAGCATATTTCTAATTGCATGAAGACAAGTAACTTGAGATCTGTTTTAAAAAGTAAACATGTATATTTTATACAAGAACTTGTATATATGTATATATATATATATATATATATATATATATATATATATATATATATATATATATATATATATATATATATATTGTAACCACGAACGAGTGGTATTTAATCAATAGAATTGGATGATCCAGTGGGTTAGAGCGTCGTGAATTTTCGCTCACCATGAGGCGGGCTAAAACAACACGGGTTCGATCCCCGGGCTAGTCGCAGTGTTAGATAGCGTGAGCGTGTTAGGAGTGAATGGAAACGAATGGTTTTTGGGACCTGTTGGAGTGTGAGCAGGGTAATATTTAGTGAAGGGATTCAGGGAAACCGGTTATTGATTTATCCGGACTTGAGTCCTGGAAATGGGAAGTACAATGCCTGCACTTTAAAGGAAGGGTCTGGGATAGTGACAGATTGGAGGGACTATTCTAAACTATAGTATCTGAGCACCTCTGCAAAGACAGTGATTATGTATGAGTGAGGTTAAAGTGTTGAATGATGATGAAAGTATTTTCTTTTTGGGGATTTTCTTTATTTTTGGGTCACCCTGCCTCAGTGGGAGACGGCCGACTTGTTGAAAAATATATATATATATATATAATGTATATTAGTGCACACCAGCATTCATTACTATCACACATTTATGGGTATTTCGGTCTTAGGATCAACTTTAGCCTGCCTTGGTGACAATTCCCACCTGACTTGCTTGTCGAGACATGAGCAGAAAACAGTTGTAATGTCCATGAGTCACTTTACACTCGTATTGATTCTCTGTGTCCCTACACATAATCGCTTGGAAGCAAAATTTTTAGATTAATGTTTTTGAAAAAAATATTATAATCATGTAAAAACTAATTAATACCTCTGACGTCTATACATAATATTAATTAATTAGCCCTTGTCCAGAATCACCAACAATCACAATGTTATTCTCAATAATTATCTGTTATTTTATTGAAGTTGGAATTTTTATTTATATCATACATATCGAACATTTATCTGAATGATGCTTCCAGGGGTTATCGCCCCCTCGACCCGGTCCCATACCGGGCCTCCTGGTGGATCAAAGCCTAGTTAACCAAGCTGTTGCTGCTGGCCGCACGCAATCCAACTTACGAACAGGCTCGGCTGGTAAAGAACTGATTTGTGGAACTTGTGTAGTTCCCGCTTGAAGATAGCCAAAGGTTTGTTGGTAATTTTCTTTATGCACAGAGGGAGAGCGTTGAAGAGTCGAGGACTTCTGACACTCACGAATTCTCTTAGTGTACTCGTCGCGCCCCTGTTTTTTTTTTTTATTGGAGGTGTCTTGCACCATTTGCTAAGTATCTTATCATATGTGGTGAGTTTAGTGTTCAGGTTTATGACCAGTCCCTCCAGGATTTTCCAGGTGTAAATTATGATGTACCTTTCTCGCCTACAATCCAAGAAATGCTGTTTAAGATGCTTCCAGAAATATGTATTATACTGTTTATGCAGGACATCAATATTAAAATCCCATTTATATATACAAAAGTCAATTCCAGTATATTTTTCATACTGTTCCACTACTTTCACCAGTTTTTTCCAGACCACCCCACCTTTGTTTATCCACGTAAATTCTTTCTGATAATTCGCCTCACCAAGTTCATTATGGTATGCACCCCACTTTATGGAGAAAGATGTGGAATCCATCCCCCCACAGGATGCACCTTCGTCAGGTCCAGCCCCTCAAATAACCTTGTCTTCGTCAGGTTAGCCTGATAGTTGTGCATGTGGAGGTGACCATGCAAGATAGCCATTCAGCGATGACCTATAAAGTCAAGATTTACTGCGACACCCTAAAGACTGTCTTATTGATGCTACCCACAACACTCCATTTATATAAGATTTTCCCATATGTCTGCCAGTGCCCAGAATCTGAATCCAGAACTTATAAGTTTCTGAGATGACTACTCTGTATTACTGGCGGGTCACTCGAAGGTGGGGGGGAGGTATGTTTTCATCTAATACTAGAAAGCATCTCACACATGCTCACCTATTTGTAGATTCTTCTGCTTTCCTCCTCCTCTTTCTCTTCTGTGTAGCTTGTGGAGTGCAGCTGACTGTGTAACACTAACAGTTTGTCCAAAGCTTAAGACCTTTCTGTGTTCATGATTTTTATAATTACGTGGGTGCCAGTAAGGATTTTGGGGAACTTTTAGGGAAGTCATTTGACATCAGTTTCATGGAGTTTTAATTGATGTTGGTATAATAGTATTTTTGTGTGAGCATTTTGTTCATGTTGGAATAATAGTATTTTTATGTGTGAACATTTTGTTCATGTTCATAGCCTTTACTAACATTAATTTTATCTTTGTTTTTATTGTGTGTGTTGTATATAATTTTGTATTGGTACGGGCACTGAGTGACCTTCATGGTTGAGTGGTCAGTAAATATCATAGCTGCCACTACTACTATTGGGAAGCATGATGCCAAAAACCTAGTAGCAAAAGCAGTAGCATTTGTATCGACTCCCTGGCTGCCCACGTCATACATAACTTAGTAAGAGACAAATGGCAAGAGACGGGTCGATCGAAAATGTGTGTTACACTCGTTAGTTTCTGTTTGTGGTGATTGAGTCTTGGCTCCTGGTCCCGCTGCCTAAGTTTCGTTGTCCTGTTTTTCTAGTTTTTAACCTTTTGAACCGCTTGAAGTGTATCACTCCTCTGGAGTGATACACTTCAAGTGTCTAGAGTTCATCACTACTACATCTATTCATTCCACTTCTGTACCGCCCTGAAACTGAAAAAGTACATCCTAACATCCACGCGACTCGTGTGTTCTTAGTTTCCCTCTGTACCCCTTTGTTCCCAGTTTTTTTTACAATTTATTCTGTCTGTTCCTTTTATGCCATAATTATATCTTTCGTAATCCTCTCTTCCAGAGCCGTCAGGTAAAGTTATTTCAGTATCTCCTCAAAGTGCAAGCCCTCAGCTCTTGGGCTAGTATGGTTGCAAAACTGAACCATTTCAAGTTCTGGACGTGCTAGATCAGATGAGGGGCCCCACTCTCATGTGGTACATTCTAAGAGCTTGAGGTTCCTGAATGTTATTCTGAGATTTACTAGCCATGCATAGGCTGCCAGTCATATTATCGATGATTTCCTCTGGCGACATGTTCGATTTGATGTTTACTCGATTTGATGTTTTGTCGAAATTGTTCTCTCCTCCCATCTGTATTACTCCTTCACTTTTTCATGACATTACACTTGTTTATATTGAACTCCATTAACCACTTGTTTGGCCACTGCTGCAGTTTGTCTGAGTCAGTTATTATAAATAATATAGAAAACAGACAATAAATGAATTAGACATTTATGCAACACTGATGGACTGAACACATCGACTCCAGGCCGAGGGACTGATTACCTCAAAACTCCAACTCTCCTTACAACTTTCTACTTTGTATTGGACTGATGAAGCCACTGTGTGGCGAAACGTTTCCTCAATAAAGATACCCAAATGTTGCATATGTGTCTAATTTATAACTTGTCGGTTCTCTGAACCATTCATCTAAACACTTAGCTGTCTTAATTTTGGAGACTTTTTGCCAGCCAGTGTTATATCAGTCCAATACAGAGAAATTGGTCGAAGATGTGAAGAGGTAATCAGTCCCACAGCCTAGAAATGATGTGTTCAGTCCATCAGTCTTGATAAAAGCACATCACATGCACAAGGAAGGGGCTTTTATACTGGGTACAGGTGAGGCCAAACAGTGGGAGGCAGCGTGACAGGTGAGCAGAGTTATACTGGTTACAGGTGAGGCGATGGAAATAAATGGTATAAAATACCGACACAATGGAAAAATAAACACAAGCAGTATAATGTGATCCTTTATTGACAACGTTTCGCCCACGCAGTGGGCTTTATCGAGTCAAACAGATCTACCTGGATACAAGATACATGAGTATTTATAGGATTTAGTCAGGTGGAGAAGACACTGCCGAGAAGAGATACATAGTCCTCCCCACCAACTCCATTACCAAACACGTTTCCAACATTTTTTCCAATACCTCATTCCAAGTATCTACCTCTATATCCACCACCATCAAGGACATTACCAGTAACAGACAGGTCAAGCTTCAATCCACTGCAGGGGTATACACAATCCCTTGTAATGACTGCAGCAAATTATACGTCGGCGAAACATCCAGAGACCTCCAAACACGTATTTCAGAACACCAGTACGCAGGCAGATCTGACGACCCGAGAAATGCTCGTGTTCAACACCGAAATTCACACAACCATTTAATCAACTACAGAAACGCAAGACTCGTCGCTAGAGAAGACAACACAATACTGAAGAATCCTGGAATCATCACTTATTTGTATATCCAACAACTTCAACCAGAACAACGGCTTCTACAACATAGCTGAACCTATTGCCAAGAAACTTCTTCATCGTTTTCCCACATAGAACTTAAGAATGGAACACTGCAGAAGGTTCTCTGAACCATTCATCTACATATACTGTTGGTGTTGGTGGGTTGGTTTTGACATGGACTTGCCAAGTATGGGCCAGTAGGCCTGTTGCAGTGTTCCTCCTTTCTTATGTTCTTATACTTGTCCAATCTCTTTTTATGTTACCCAAGGTTGTAACTATCACACTACTTTGAAGACTGTCACATGCAGCATTCTCCACCTGACTAAATCCTATAAATACTCATGTATCTTGTATCCAGGTAATCAGTTTGTGACTCGATAAAGCCCACTGCGTGGGCGAAACGTTGTCAATAAAGGATCACATTATACTGCTTATGTGTCTACAGGTGAGGCCAAACAGTTGGAGGTAGCGTGACAGGTGAGCAACCTGTGAGTTAACAGGTGGAAATAGGTCATTCATGAACTTGTCAGTTCTCTAAACAATTTATAATAATGTTTATCTGACATAGCAACATCTTGGAATTTTGGTAGAGATTTTTTTCAATTATTTACACGTTTGCGTAACCTTTTGGTATGAGCTACTTCCAAAAGTAGACTGCTCACCTGTATCCAGTATATAAACCCTTTCCCATACGTATGCTGTCCTTTTATCAACACTGAGGGACTGACTACCTCCAATTCCCTCTTCACATTTTCCAATTCTCTGCATTGGATTGATAAAGCACTAGTTGGCTAACGCTTCCACAATGAAGATATCCAAGTGTTACACAAGTGTCTCATTCATTTTCTTGTCTGTCTTTCTGGAAGCAATGGTAGGCGGAGTCATCAGTCCTCTGGTGACTCCGCCTACGTCTGCTTCACCTCACCTGTCTGCAGTATATGTCTCTTCTCCGCCCCTATTCTGTACTTTTATCAAGATTGATAGAGCGAACACATCGACTCCAGGCTGAGGGACTGATTACCTTAAACTCTTCATCTTTCACGGTTCTTCTCTGTATTGGGTTGAAGAAGTCTGCCTGGCGAAACGTTTCCAGGATAAAAATACCCAAATGTTGCACAAGTGTCTCATTTATCAACTTGTCGGTTTTCTAAAAACTTTTATAGAAATTACTAACAACCACTGAACTCTTATTGATCTCGTCAGACAAGATTTCTCGTCTCTGAATCTGTTAGTTTTCACTGATGAGGCTTTTTCTTGTGCTTAAGGTTCTTTGAGTGCCAAGATCATTAGCACCGCTCATTTTCAAGTGTTCTAGTACCCTTCAGGAAAGCACTCCCGTTTTCCCTAATTAATGTTGACTGTATCCAGATTCCAGTTATCTGATAGTCCCCTCGTCCCTGACTACACGTTGAAGACTTATTTTGTGCAGTTCATTCACTATTTTCACCTCCATTGTTGTGTGGAAGTCTTGTAGTAGGTTGATGGCTCCTGGTTACCATTTCTTTCTTCTTTGAATTCCTTCCTGGATGTTCGGTATAGTTCTCTCGTCTACCTTGAGTATTCTTCCTTCAGTTTTATCACTTGATTCAGTTTTCTTTTTTAATGTTAGGTTTCTCGCATCAGAGATTCTGACCTTCTCAAACAGGAAGATTTTAGGAATGATTCTTGTGTTTTTCATGTGCTCCAATTCTTGTTATTTCGTTCTTCACATTACTTGCCCTATTTAAGAACATAAGAACATAAGAAAGGAGGAACACTGCAGCAGGCCTGTTGGCCCATACTAGGCAGGTCCTTCACAATCCGTCCCACTAACAGAATATTTGCTCAACCCAATTTTCAATGCTACCCAAGAAATAAGCTTTGACAATTCTACCCACTCATGCGCGAGTCCCACTCAAATCCAACCCCTCTCACTCATGAATTTATCCAACCTAAATTTGAAACTACCCAAGGTCCTAGCTTCAATAACCCTACTAGGCAGACTGTTCCACTCATCAATTACCCTATTTCCAAACCAATACTTTCCTATATCCTTTCTAAATCTAAACTTATCTAACTTGAATCCATTATTGCGGGTTCTCTCTTGGAGAGATATCCTCAAGACCTTATTTATATCCCCTTTGTTAATACCCATTTTCCACTTGTATACCTCGATCATGTCTCCCCTCATTCTACGTTTTATCTCTTCAAACAGGTGTAGTGTCTGATATGTGGAAGATGGCTAATGTAATTCCTATTTTTAAAGCAGGGGACAAGTCACTACCGTCAAACTACCGCCCAATAAGCCTGACCTCAATTGTAGGCAAATTACTAGAGTCAATTATAGCTGATATTATTAGAAGCCATCTAGATAACCATAATTTGATTAATGATACCCAGCATGGATTCACGAGGGGCCGTTCCTGCCTATCTAATTTATTAACCTTCTTCAGTAAAGCTTTTGAGGCTGTTGATCACGATAAAGAATTCGATATTGTTTATTTAGACTTTAGTAAGGCTTTTGATAGAGTACCGCACCAGAGACTGTTAAAGAAAGTGGCAGCTCATGGCATTGGGGGAAAAGTGCTGTCATGGATCGAGTCATGGCTCACCAATAGGAAGCAGAGAGTGTGCATAAATGGGGTTAAATCCGAATGGGGACTTGTAACAAGTGGTGTTCCACAGGGATCAGTCTTAGGCCCATTGTTATTTATAATATATATCAATGACCTTGATGAGGGAATTACTAGTGATATGAGCAAATTCGCCGACGACACGAAGATAGGTAGGATAATTGATTCAAACATAGATGTCATAGAACTTCAGGAAGATTTAGACAAACTTAATTCGTGGTCAGAAAAGTGGCAGATGCAGTTCAATGTAGATAAATGCAAGGTTCTGAAGCTCGGGAGTGTCCATAACCCAAGCACTTATAAGTTAAATAACGTAGAACTTAGCCATACAGATTGCGAGAAGGACTTGGGGTGATGGTAAGCAGCAACCTTAAACCAAGACAGCAATGCCTAAGCGTACGTAATAAGGCAAATAGATTACTGGGATTTATATCAAGAAGTGTTAGCAACAGAAGTCCAGAGGTTATATTACAGCTTTATACATCATTAGTAAGGCCTCACCTAGATTACGCAGCTCAGTTCTGGTCTCCATATTACAGAATGGACATAAATTCGTTAGAAAACATTCAGCGTAGAATGACTAAATTAATACATAGCATTAGAAATCTTCCTTACGAAGAAAGATTGAAGACCCTAAAATTACATTCACTTGTAAGACGTAGAATGAGGGGAGACATGATCGAGGTATACAAGTGGAAAATGGGTATTAACAAAGGGGATATAAATAAGGTCTTGAGGATATCTCTCCAAGAGAGAACCCGCAATAATGGATTCAAGTTAGATAAGTTTAGATTTAGAAAGGATATAGGAAAGTATTGGTTTGGAAATAGGGTAGTTGATGAGTGGAACAGTCTGCCTAGTAGGGTTATTGAAGCTAGGACCTTGGGTAGTTTCAAATTTAGGTTAGATAAATTCATGAGTGAGAGGGGTTGGATTTGAGTGGGACTCGCGCATGAGTGGGTAGAATTGTCAAAGCTTATTTCTTGGGTAGCATTGAAAATTGGGTTGAGCAAATATTCTGTTAGTGGGACGGATTGTGAAGGACCTGCCTAGTATGGGCCAACAGGCCTGCTGCAGTGTTCCTCCTTTCTTATGTTCTTATGTTCTTACAAGTGAATGTAATTTTAGGGTCTTCAATCTTTCTTCGTAAGGAAGATTTCTAATGCTATGTATTAATTTAGTCATTCTACGCTGAATGTTTTCTAACGAATTTATGTCCATTCTGTAATATGGAGACCAGAACTGAGCTGCGTAATCTAGGTGAGGCCTTACTAATGATGTATAAAGCTGTAATATAACCTCTGGACTTCTGTTGCTAACACTTCTTGATATAAATCCCAGTAATCTATTTGCCTTATTACGTACGCTTAGGCATTGCTGTTTTGGTTTAAGGTTGCTGCTTACCATCACCCCCAAG
>WNWK01028461.1:0-25364 GCA_009830355.1 Cherax destructor | reverse complement strand
AGAAACTTTTTTCGATCACTAGGGGGAAGAAACTTTGTTCAATTACTAAAGAAATTTTTGTTACAAGTATCACTAGGGGGGAAAAACTTTGTTACAAGTATCATAAAAAGAAACTTTTTAAAAGATCACTAGGGGAAGAAATTTTGTTCAAGTATCACTACGGAAAAGAAATTTTGTTACAAGTATCACTACGGGGAAGAAATTTTGTTACAAGTATCACTACGGGAAAAACTTTGCATTCATACGGGAAGAAATTTTGACAAGATCACTACGGGAAGAAACTTTTTAAAGTATACTAGGGGGGAAAAAATTTTGTTAAAGGTCACTAGGGGGAAGAAACTTTGTTACAAGATCACTAGGGGAAAAAAAAAAATTTTTTTTTTGTTCAAGTATACTATGGGAAGAAATTTTGTTACAATTCACTAAAAGAAACTTGTTACAAGGTCACTACGGGGAAGTTAAATTCATGGGGTTTTTACAAGTTCACTGGGGAAGAAACTTGTTACAAGATCATAGGGAAGAAATTTTGTTACAAGATCCCCCTTAAAGAAACGTTACAAGGTCACTGGGAAAAACCCCAAAAATATCACTAGGGGGAAAAAATTTTGTTGTTTAAACTGGGGGAAGAAATTTTGTTAAAGATCACTAGGGGGAAAACGTTTACAATACACTACGGGGAAGAAACTTTGTTACAAGTTTCACGGGGGGAAAAACGTTAAAATTTCACTAGGGGAAGAAACTTTGTTACAAGTATCCCCTAAAAAACTTTTGCGATCACTACGGGAAGAAATTTTGTTAAAAGTTCACGGGGGAAAGAAACTTTGTTCAATATATAAAAATTTGAAATTAAGGGAAAAACTTTTTAAAAGATCCCCAGGGAAGAAACTTTGAAGTATCCAG
This sequence comes from Cherax destructor, assembly GCA_009830355.1. NCBI lineage: Eukaryota > Metazoa > Arthropoda > Malacostraca > Decapoda > Parastacidae > Cherax > Cherax destructor. The sequence continues at coordinate 24,464 of WNWK01028461.1, read as the reverse complement.
GGGAAGAAACTTTTTTAAAAGTATCACTACGGGAAAACTTTTTACAAGATCACTACGGGAAGAAACTTTGTTACAAGTATCACTACGGGAAGAAACTTTTTACAAGTTCACACTAAGAAACTTTTTAAAGTTCACTAGGGGGAAGAAACTTTTTTAAAATACACTACGGGAAGAAACTTTGTTACAAGTATCATACGGGAAGAAACTTGTTACAAGTTCACTACGGGGAAAAACTTTGTTAAAAGTTCACTACGGGGGGAAGAAATTTTGTTAAAAGATCATAGGGGAAGAAATTTTGTTGCCTTTTTTTCACTGGGGAAGAAATTTTTGAAGTCACTAGGGGAAGAAACTTTGTTCAAGTATCACAGGGGAAGAAACTTTGTTACAAGTATCACTAGGGAAGAAATTTTGTTTAAATATCACTGGGGAAGAAACTTTGTTCTTTTCACTGGGGGGAAGAAATTTGTTACAAGATCACACGGGAAGAAATTTGTTACAAGTATCCCCGGGGAAGAAACTTGCCATGTCACTACGGGAAGAAATTTTGTTAAAAGTATCACGGGAAGAAATTTTGTTCAAGTATCACTACGGGAAGAAACTTGTTAAAGTTCACTACAAGAAATTTTGTTCAAGTATCACACGGGGAAACTTTGTTACAAGTATCACAGGGGGAAAAACTTTGTTCCCCGGAAACTTTTGGGAAAGAAAAACTTTGTTCAATTCTCGGGAAGAAACTTGTTAAAAGTTCATATAAAAATTTTTAAAGTTCACTAGGGAAGAAACTTTGTTCGGTTCACTACGGGAAGAAATTTGTTAAAGTATCACTACTGGGAAGAAACTTTTTTTAAAGTTCATATGGGAAGAAACTTTGTTACAAGTATCACTAGGGGGAAAAAATTTGTACAAATTTCACTAGGGGAAGAAACTTTGTTAAGATACGGGGAAGAAATTTTGTTACAAGTTTTTCCCATTGGGGAAGAAACTTTTTACAAGTGTCACCGGAAGAAACTTTGTTACAAGTATCACTACGGGAAGAAACTTGTTACAAGTATCACTACGGGGAAGAAACTTTGTTACAAGTATCACTACGGGGAAGAAACTTGTTACAAGTATCACTACGGGAAGAAACTTTGTTACAAGTATCACCATGGGAAGAAATTTTGTTACAAGTTATACGGGAAGAAACTTTTACAAGTATCACTACGGAAGAAACTTTGTTACAAGTTCACTACGGGAAGAAACTTTGTTACAAGTATCACTACTGGGAAGAAACTTTGTTACAAGTGTCACTACTGGGAAGAAACTTTGTTACAAGTTCACACAAGAAACTTTGTTACAGTTCACTACGGGAAGAAATTTTGTTACAAGTATCACTACTGGAAGAAACTTGTTACAAGATCACTACTGGGAAGAAATTTTGTTACAAGTTCACTACTGGGAAGAAACTTTGTTACAAGTATCACTACGGGAAGAAACTTTGTTACAAGTATCACTACGGGAAGAAACTTTTTTACAAGTATCATACGGGAAGAAACTTTGTTACAAGTATCACTACTGGGAAGAAACTTTGTTACAAGTTCACTACTGGGAAGAAACTTTGTTACAAGTATCACTACGGGAAGAAATTTTGTTACAAGTATCACTACTGGGAAGAAACTTTGTTACAAGATCACTACGGGAAGAAACTTTGTTACAAGTATCACTACGGGAAGAAACTTGTTACAAGTATCACTATGGAAGAAACTTTGTTACAAGTGTCACTACGGGAAGAAACTTTGTTACGTTCACTCGGAAGAAACTTTGATTCACTACGGGAAGAAACTTTGTTACAAGTATCACTACGGAAGAAACTTTGTTACAAGTCACTACGGGAAGAAACTTGTGCAAGTATCACTACGGAAGAAACTTTGTTACAAGATCACTACGGGAAGAAACTTTGTTACAAGTATCACTACTGGGAAGAAACTTTGTTGCAAGTACACTACGGGAAGAAACTTTGTTACAAGTATCCCCACGGGGAAGAAACTTGTTACAAGTATCACTACTGGGAAGAAACTTTTGTTACAAGATCACTACGGGGAAGAAACTTTGTTCAAGTATCACATGGGAAGAAACTTTGTTACAAGTATCACTACGGGAAGAAACTTTGTTACAAGTATCACTACGGGGAAGAAACTTTGTTACAAGTATCACTACTGGGAAGAAACTTTGTTACAAGTATCACTACTGGGAAGAAACTTTGTTACAAGTATCACTACGGGGAAGAAACTTTGTTACAAGTATCACTACGGGGAAGAAACTTTGTTACAAGTATCACTACTGGGAAGAAACTTTGTTACAAGTGTCACTACGGGGAAGAAACTTTGTTACAAGTATCACTACGGGGAAGAAACTTTGTTACAAGTATCACTACTGGGAAGAAACTTTGTTACAAGTATCACTACGGGGAAGAAACTTTGTTACAAGTATCACTACGGGGAAGAAATATTGTTGCAAGTATCACTACTGGGAAGAAACTTTGTTACAAGTATCACTACTGGGAAGAAACTTTGTTACAAGTATCACTACGGGAAGAAACTTTTTGTTACAAGTATCACTACTGGGAAGAAACTTTGTTACAAGCATCACTCACGGGAAGAAACTTTGTTACAAGTATCACTACTAAGAAACTTTGTTACAAGTGTCACTACGGGGAAGAAACTTTGTTACAAGTATCACATTACGGGAAGAAACTTTGTTACAAGTATCACTACTGGGAAGAAACTTTGTTACAAGTATCACTACGGGAAGAAACTTTGTTACAAGTATCACTACGGGGAAGAAACTTTGTTACAAGTGTCACTACGGGGAAGAAACTTTGTTACAAGTATCACTACGGGGAAGAAACTTTGTTACAAGTATCACTACGGGGAAGAAACTTTGTTATAAGAATCACTACGGGGAAGAAACTTTGTTGCAAGTATCACTACTGGGAAGAAACTTTGTTACAAGTATCACTACGGGGAAGAAACTTTGTTACAAGTATCACTACTGGGAAGAAACTTTGTTACAAGTATCACTACAAGGAAGAAACTTTGTTACAAGTATCACTACTGGGAAGAAACTTGTTACAAGTATCACTACGGGGAAGAAACTTTGTTAGTCCAGAGTTTCACTACTGGGAAGAAACTTTGTTACAAGTATCACTACTGGGAAGAAACTTTGTTACAAGTCACTACTGGGAAGAAACTTTGTTACAAGTATCACTACTGGAAGAAACTTTGTTACAAGTGTCACTACTGGGAAGAAACTTTGTTACAAGTATCACTACGGGGAAGAAACTTTGTTCAAGTATCACTACTGGGAAGAAACTTTGTTACAAGTGTCACTACTGGAAGAAACTTTGTTACAAGTATCACTACGGGAAGAAACTTTGTTACAAGTATCACTATGGGAAGAAACTTTGTTAAAACACACAGGAAGAACTTGTTACAGATACTATGGGAAGAAACTGTTACATGTATACGGGAAGAAACTTGTAAGATCACTACGGGAAGAACTTTGTTACAAGTATCACTACTGGGAAGAAACTTCAACATAAGAAACTTGTTACAAGTTCACACTGGGAAGAAACTTTGTTAAAGTTCACTACTGGGAAGAAACTTTGTTACAAGTTCACTACGGAAGAAACTTGTTACAAGTGTCACAGGGAAAAACTTTCAAGTTCACACGGGAAAACTTTGTTACAATATCACTACGAAGAAATTTTACAAGTATCACTACGGGAAGAAACTTTACAAGTATCCTACGGGAAGAAATTTGAAATCACTACGGGAAGAAACTTTGTTACAAGTATCACTAGGGGAAAAAATTTTTACAAGTATCACTACAAAAAACTTTTTACAATCACTACTGGGAAGAAATTTTGTTACAAGTATCACTACAGAAGAAACTTTGTTCAATTCATACGGGAAGAAACTTGTTACAAGACATGGGAAAAAATTTGTTTAAGTCACTACGGGAAGAAACTTTGTTAAAGTTCACTACTGGAAGAAATTTTTGTTACAATTTCACTACAAGAAATTTTGTTCGGTTCACTAGGGGGAAAAAACTTGTTAAAACACAGGGAAGAAAATTTGGTTTATGACGGTATTTTCCACAAACATGAATAGTGATGTTTTTAATGAAAGGGAAATGACGAAGTGGTGTTGGGGCAAGGAAGACCGATAGTGGAAGGGGCAAGTGAAGGCCTGATAGGGCACAGTGGCGTGAAGGCCTGAAGTGGCACAGGGCAGGTGAAGCCTGAAGGGAAAGTGGCAGAAAATAAAAAGCCTGATAGGGGCAAGGGGCAAAAAATAAAAGCCTGATAGTGGCACAGGGAAAATAAAGCCTGATAGTGCACAGGGGATAAATGAAATGGACAGTGGAACAAATGAAGGCCTGATAGTGCAACCAATGAACCTGATAGTGGCACAGGGGCAGAAAATGAAGGCCTGATAGGGGCACAGTGCCAGCAAGTGAAGCCCGATAGGGCACAGGGGCGAAGTGGGGCCTGATGGGGCAAAAGGCAGAAAAGGGGCCGATGGGACCAGTGGCAGCAAGTGGGGGGCCTGATAGTGGCACGGGCAGCAAGTAAAGGGCCTATGTGACACGGGGAAAAAATAAAGCCTGATAGTAACAGGGGCGCAATGAAGGCCTGATGGGGGCACAGTCCCCAGCAAAAGGGGCCTGATGGACACATGGCAGCAATGAAGGCCTGATAGTGGCACAGTGCCAGCAAGTAAAGGGCCTGATAGTGGCACAGTAAGTGAAGGCCTGATAGGGGCACAGTGCCAGCAAGTAAAAAGCCTGAAGTGAAAAGTGGAAAAAAAATTAAAGGAAAGTGCACATGCCAGCAAGTGAAAAGCCGATATGGCACAGTGGCAGAATGGGGCCTGATGGGGAAAGTGGCAGCAAGTGAAGGCCTGATAGTGGCTGCCAGCAAGTGAAGGCCATGTGCACAGGGCGCAAGGAAGGCCTGATATGGCACAGTGGCAAGTGGGCCTGAGGGGCACAGTGGGAAGTGAAGGCCTGATGTGGCACAGTGCCAGCAAGTGAAAGGGCCTGATAGTGACACAGTGGGAAAATTAAAGCCTGATAAACAGTGCCAGCAAGGGGAGGCCTGATAGTGGCACAGTGGCACAAGGAATGAATGCACAGTGGCAGCAAGTGAAGGCCTGATAGTGCACAGTGCCAAAAAAGGGGCCTGATAGTGCACAGTGGCAGAAAAGGGGCCATGTGACAAAAAGGGGCCAAAAAGGGGAAGTGATAGGAAAGGGCCAGCAAGTGAAGGCCTGATTGGGAGAAAAAAAACCCTTTAAATGGCACAGTGGCAGCAAGTGAAGGCCTGATAGTGACACAGTCCCGCAAGGAAGGCCTGTAGGGGCAAGTGCCACGGAAGGCCTGATAGTGACACAGGGGGAAAAAAAATTAAAGCCTGATATGGCCAGTGCCCAGCAAGGGGAGGCCTGATAGGGGCACAGTGCCAGAAAGGGAAGGCCTGATGGGCACAGTGGCAGCAAGTAAAGGCCTGATGGGGCGGTGCCAGCAAGGAAGGCCGATGGGCAAAAGGGGGAAAAGGTGAAGGCCTGATAGTGACACAGTGGCAGAAAATTAAACCCTGATAGTGAAAGTGCCAGAAGTGGAGGCCTGATAGGGGCACAGTGGAAACAAGGAAGGCCTGATAGTACACAGGGAAAGGAAGGCCTGATAGGGCCCAAGTCCCCGAAAGGGAAGGCCTGATAGTGACCGTGGAGAAAATGGCCTGATAGTGACACAGTGCCAGAAATGGAAGCCTGATTAAGTGCCAGCAAGGAAGGCCTGATAGTACAAGGGCAAAAAATAAAAGCCTGATAGGGGAAATTTGGAGCAAGTAAAGGCCTGATAGTGACACAGTGCCAGCAAGGAAGGCCTGTAGTGGCACAGTGCCAGCAAGTGAAGGCCTGATGGGACAAAGTGGCAGAAAACCAAGGGGCCTGAAAGGGGGGCCATAGGGGCCGGGCCAAAATGGAAGGCCTGATAGTGCAAAAGGGGCCCAAAGGGCAAGTGAAAAGGGGCCTGATAGTGGCACAGGGCAGCAAGTAAAGGCCCTAAAGGGGCACAGTGCCAGCAAGTAAAGGCCTGATATGGACAGAAAGTCGGGAAATATTTTTTGCTCGGATGTTTGGGAAATGGAACAATCTGGGTCGGGATGTGAAAAAATGAACTCTTTTGTTAACTTAAGGGGCAGTCCAGGAGCTGTACCCTGACTCCCATGGTAGATGAGGCCTTTCACATAGGGGATGGTTATACCTGCAGGGCAGGTTAATTACTTTTCCATGTGTATATCCCTTTCCCCCCACCCAATACTGTTTTCCCCCCACCCACCCCCCACCCACACCCCCCCTCACACCCCCCACACGACACCCCCCCCCTTCACACCACCCCACACCCCCCACAACCGCCCACTCCCCCCCTCCCCCTCCCCCAAACCGCCCCCCACAACACCCCCCCCCTTCACACACGCCCTCAACGCACACTCCCCCCTTCCCCCTCCCCACGGCACCTCCCCCCGCCCCCCACCACCCCCGCCCACCCCCCACCCCCCCACTCACACTCCCCTTTCACACACGCTCACCACACCCCCCCCCCCCCACACCCCCCCACACCCCCCCCCCCCTTTTCCCCGGCCCCCCCCCCCCGCCCCCCCCCAAACCACACCCCCCACCCCCCCCTCACACACTCACCTTCACACACCCTCCCACAGGCACCCCCCCTCTCGCCTCCCCCCACCCCCCACCCCCACGCCCCCAACCCCCCACGTCACTCACAGGCACACTCACCCCCCACCTTCCCCGCTCACCCGGCACCCCCCCTCGCCTCCTCACACACACACGCCCACCCCCCCCCACCCCCTCACCACCCCCCACACTCCCACACACCCACCCCCCCCCACACCACCCACGGGCACCTCCCCTCCCCCCCGCCCCCCCCCCCCCCTTAAAATAACACACACCCCCACCCCCCCTCACACACCCCACCCCCCTTTCCCAAAAACCCCCCCCTCACCTTCCCACCCACCCTCCCTACACCACACTCACACACTCCAACCACAACCCCACCACACCCCCACCCCCCCCCTCCCCGCCCCCCCCCCCTCACACCCCCCCACACGCCCACCCCACCCCGCCCACCCCACACGCCCCTCCCACCACCCCCCCCACACGTTTTTTACCAAAAACAGAATTCAATTTTTTCCTTTTTAATTTTAAGTTTTCAAAAGGGAATTTTTTTTTAAAACACGAAATAGTATTTTAATAAACCACAACAGGGGGGTTTTTAAAACCTTCCCCAAAACCCCACAGGGGTTCCATTTCACACGTACCAACCTTTCACACACCTACTACGGGCCACCAGGGCCCACTTCACACCTACACAATTTCCCCCCTACATTCCTTTCACAGGGCACTACACCCATGCTCATACACACAAGCCACCCCAGCCCACTACACACACCACAGCCATCACACGACCACACAGGGCCACTTCCTTTTCAGCCACTACACAGGGCCCACTCACGCCCAACTCACACACGCCCATCACCGCCACCCACAGGCCCATTTCACACACCGCCCACTCAGGACACGCGGGCCATTTCAACGTGTTTGGGGTTATGCCCGGGGAAATATTTTATTTCTGAGGTCCCCCAGTGAGGGAATTCCTTTATTTTATGCTAGAATATTGCATTATTTATATTTTTAAATGGTTATGGTTAAATATTTGCATATATTAATGTCCTTTATCAGCCCCGGGGTTTTATGTGATTTGAGGGCCACTAGTTATGCGGTTTTTGTTGGTACCTTTTCCCCCCTGATAGGGGTTTGACTCACTGCCCCGGACCCCATGTTCAGTCACGACCTGCAGTGTCCTTTTCATACGTGACCTATACGGGGCCCTTTTTCCGCTGTTTACCATGCATCACTGATTGAGGTGCCCATTGAAACACTTCAGATCACTTGACAGGGGAAAAGTAATTTCAGCCCCATTTCACCGGGCCCACTAGGGTTAAAAGTCATGATCTATGAGAGGCCCAGTTCATCAGGATCACGACGATCCATGTTCAGCCCTGACTACTGACAGGCCCAGTTCGTCAGGGACCTACTGAGAGTGCCCATGTTCAGTCCCCCGCCCTCGAGATGTCCATGTTCAGTCACGTGATCTACTGACGAGTCCCTGTTCAGTCCGTGATCTACTGACAGGTCCATGTTCAGTCACTGATCACGACGGGTCCATGTTCAGTCACGTGACCTACTGACGAGGCCCATGTTCGCTGACCTGAGAGGTCCTTTGCGTCACGTGACCACGACGGGCCCCGTTCAGTCGGACCCGAGAGGTCCATGTTCGTCCGGCCTGACGAGTGGCCTTTCCCATTTCCACGTGGATCTCTGACGAGTGCCATGTTCATGGGGATTTGACGAGGCCAGTTCATGTTCAGGGTCACGGATCTACGACAAGTGCCCATGTTCAGCCCGTCCCCCACTGACGAGGTCCATGTTCATACGATCTACTGAAAGATTTTGCTCCCATGTTCAGTCACGTGACCTACGACGGGGCCCATGTTCAGTCACCGACCTACACGAGTGTCCATCCTTCACGGACCCTAACGGGGCCCCGGGGCCAATAACGGGGCCCCCGGATCATGCAAAAGGGCCCGTGGCCTGGCTAAAATTCATGCGATGAACCCTTTTTAGTCACGCGATCCCCAATACTGATGCCCCGGCCCGTGCCCAGGGCATGTCGGGGTCACGGGGTAACGGGGCCCCGGTTTTTCCTTCCCATGTTCGGATTTTGATCTGGGACAAAATCCATGTTAAAGGCCCCCCCCAACCCGTTAGTGCCACATAAAACACCTGCGTTCCGTCCCCAACCATGTTGTTTTCAACCCTCAACCTCGCTGAAAAACCACAAAACAACCCCTGTTCAACGTGACCAAAAAAAAAATTCCGTTCAACGTGACACAAAAAAAAAATCCCTGTAAATTTGGCACCAAAACAACACCTTTGTTCAGGTCACACAAACAACATCCTGTTCAACGTGACCCAACACTCCTGTTCAAGTCACCCTAACAACATTGCTGTTAAAGTCCACAAACCCCCTTTTAACTGAACCCACTAACCACCTTTTTTAAACGGCCCACTCCATCGCTGTCCAACGGCACACCCCAACAACACTCTCGTTCAACGCCGCACACCAACAACACTCGCTTTTAAACGCTGCCCACCAAACCTTTTCCCGCTGTTAACGGAACCCCCAACAACACTCCGTGTTCAACGCGCACACACAAAAACCTGCTGTTCAACGTGCAACATAAAACACCCCCTGCTGTTCAACGCTGGACACACTAACAACATGGTTCAACGCTGCACACAAAAAACCTCCCCCGTTCAACGCTGCACAAAACCCTCGCGTTCAACGCGCACACAAACAACACCGTTTAACGCTGCACCCCCAAAACAAATGTGTTCAACCCCGCACCCCAAAACAACACCCCGCTGTTAAACCCTGCACCAAAAACATCGCTTTAACCAAACCCCCCACAACATGCCTTGCTCACAACAAAACATTTTTAACCGCAACATAACAACACTTTGTTCAAGCTGCACACATAAAAACCCTTTGGGTTTTTCCCAACCTGCACACACTAAAAACCTTTTTTAAAGCGCAACATAACAAACTCTGCTGTTCAACGTGCAACACTAAAAACCTCGTTCAACCCCCACACACTAACAAAACTGCTGTTCAACGCGCACACACAACAACTCGCTGTTCAACCCCGCACCCCTAACAACATTTGGTTCAACGCGCACCCCAAAACAACCTCGCTGCAACGCCCAAAAACCAACACCCGCTGTTCAACCTGAACATAAAAACCCTTTGTGTTCAACCCCGCAACACTAAAAACACTGCTGTTCAACGCGCAAAACCTAAAACACCCCGCGTTCAAGCGCACACCCCAAAAACCTCGCCCCAACCCCACACTCAACACCCCGTTCAATCAACACAACAACACCTCGTTAAACCCCCTTTACACCCAACAACCCCTTCCCGTTCAACGCCCCAACACTAACAACACCCCCGTTAAACCCCCAACACAACAACACTTTGCTGTTCAACGCTGCACCCCCAAAAACACCTCTTTCAACGCTGCACCATAAAACACCCCCTGTTAACGCCAACACTAAAAACTCCGCTGTTCAACGCTGAAACAACAACCCCCGGTTCAACGCCACACTAACAAACTCCGCGTTCAACGCTGCAAAAAAAACATCGCTGTTCAACGCTGCACAATAACAACACGCTTTCAACGCTGCACCCCTAACAACACCCCGCTGTTCAACGCTGACACTAAAAATTACTCGCTGTTCAACGCTGCACACCCCAAAAACCCCTCTGTTGTTCAACGCTCACACAAACAAACCCCGTTCAACGCGACACAACAACACCCCGCTGTTCAACGCTGCCCCCTAACAACCCGTTAAACGCTGCACACACTAAACACTCTGCTGTTCAACGCTGCACACCAAAACACTCGTGTTCAACGCTGCACACATAAAAATCCGTTTTTCAAGCTGACACAAAAAACACTCTGCGTTCAACGCTGCACCCCAAAAACCTCCGGTTCAACGCTGCACCCCTAACAACACTGCTTTCAACCCCCAAAAATAAAACCCCCGCTTTAAACGCTGCACACCAAAACACCCCGCTGTTCAACGTACCCCCTAAAACATCTGCGTTCAACGCTGCACACACAAACCCCCCTTTTCAAGCCACACACCAACAACACTCGTTTAATCACACACTAACAACCTCCGCGTTCAAGCGAACACAAAAACTCCTTTTCAAGCTGAACATAAAACACTTCTTTAAACGCTACACCAAAAACCCCCGCGTTGCGAACCAAAAAAACCCCGCTGTTAAACCCCGACAACAACAACACTCTGTTCCCCAAGCGCACAAAACCAACACTCCGCTGTTCAACCTGCACACTAACAACCCTGCTGTTCAACGCTGCACACATAACAACCCCCGTGTTCAACGCGCACACACTAACCACTTGTTTAACTGAAAAATAAAACACCCGCGTTAACGCGACACACAAAAACACTCTGTGTCCCCAAAACACACTAAAAACCCCGTTGTTAAACGCTGAAACACCAAAACACTCCGCTGTTCAACGCTGACACACTAACAAACGCTTTTCAAGTGCACACACTCAACACTCTGTTTTACGGCCACCACAAACCCCCCGTGTTAACGCTGCCACACCCAACAACACCGCGTTAAGCTGATGAATAACCCTTTGTTTGGTATCATCATAGTCTGTGTGTTTACCATGTTTGTGATTTATTGTTTGTTCTTAAATTTCTGATAGACCAAATTTACCCAGCCAGCCACCCAGCCATCCACCCCCCCACCCCCCCACCCCGCCAAACCCCCCACCCAACCAAAAAACCCCCCAAAAAACCAAACCCCCCCAGACCCCCCCAAACCCTCCCCGCCCCCCCCCAGCCAGAACCCAAACCCCCCAAAAACCCCCCCTCACCCACCCAAACCCAACCAACCACCCACCCAAAAACCCCAAACCCAAACCCCCCACCCAACCCCCCCCAACCACCCACCCAACCAACCACCCGCCAGCCCTCCCCCAACCAACCCCACCCACCCCAAACCCAAACCCCCCACCCCCCCAACCAAGCCACCTTCCCCCCAAACACCCCGCCACCCACCCACGGTAGTTCTTAATATAGGTAGTAGACAGTTGTTAGCAGATAGCCCCGGGGTGGGCCTCGTATCTGTCTGTCCCATGTACTCCCGGGACCAGCTGGAGCAAGTGTTGGCGCTGTTGCAGCAAGTGTTTTGGGTTTACAGGGTTAACAAAAACTTCGGCACCGGTTTTTTCCCAAAAAGGAGATTTCTTTTGAAGATCCCCAAATCATGACAAAACCTTTTCCAAGTGTTATTGTTATGGTTAGTGCTGACCCCAAAAACCCCTGATGAAGTGCTACCCCGGCACCACTGAAAAAGGGTGACCCACCCAAACTGATGATAGTGCTGCCCCGGCACCATGATGATAGGGACCCAGGCAACTGATAAAAGTGTGACCCCGGCACCACTTTATAGTGCTGACCCAGGCACCACTGATGATAGGGGACCCAGGCACCCCTGATATAGTGCTGAACCCCAGGCACCCGAGTGTGGACCCCGCACCACTGATGATAGTGCGCCCAGGACCACTGATGATAGTGCTGACCCAGGCACCACTGATGATAGTGCTCCCAGCACCACTGATGATAGTGCTGACCCCGGCACCACTGATTGGGGCACCCAGGCACCATGATATAGTGCACCCAGCACCACTGATGAAGTTAAGGGACCACTGATGAAGGGTGACCCAACACTGAAGGTGACCCAGGAAACCCCTGATGATATGCTGACCAGGCACCACTGAGATAGTGTGACCCAGGCACCACTGATGATAGTGTGACCCCCACCATGGATAGTGCTGACCCAGCACCACTTTATAGTGCTGACCCAGGGACCACTGATGATAAGGACCCGGCAACTGATGATAAAAGGGGCCCGGCACCACTGATAGTGCTTTACCAAAAACCACTGTGATAGTGCTGACCCAGGCACCACTGATGAAAGGGGCCAAGGCACCCGATGATAGGGTGCCCCCGGAACTGATAATAGGGGTGCCCCGGCACCATGAATGGGGGGGACCCGGGGACCACTGATGATAGTGCTGACCCGGGCACCACTTTATAGTCCCCAGGCACCCGGATGATAGTGCCCCCCGGCACCACTGATGGGCTGACCCAGGCACCCCCGTTTGGGGGGTGCCCCCGGCCCCACTGATGAAATGCGGGACCCAGGCACCACTGATGATAGTGCTAAACCCCGGGCCCCCAACGATGATAGTGGGGACCCAGGAAAATGATGATTTGCTGCCCCAAAAGGCCCCACTGATGTAGTGCTGACCCAGGCACCACTGATGATAGTGCGACCCCCCAAAAACCCCTGAGATATTTTTTTACCCGGGCACCATGAATAGTGCTGACCCAGGCACCACGATGATGGGTGGGGCCCCCCGGCACCCCTGATGATAGTCTGCCCCCGGCCCCATTGATAAAGGGGACCCGGGACCACTGATAGTGCTGACCCGGGCACCACTGATGATATGCACCCAACCCCTGATGAATGTGACCCGGGACCCCCTGATTTTTGTGTGAAAAGGGACCACTGATAAAAGGGGGGACCCAGGCACCCCGGGAAAAGTGTGACCCAGGCACCATGATAAGTGCGACCCGGGCACCATTGATGGGGGGTTTACCGGACCACTGAGGGTGTGCTGACCCAGGCACCACTGATGAAGTGCGACCCGGGCACCAAAATAGTGCTGCCCCGGGCACCACTTTATAGTGCTAAAGGGACCACTGATGATAGGGGTGACCCCCACCACTGATGTTTAGTCACCCAGGCACCAATGTTTAGTGGACCGGGCAAATTGATAAATAGGGGTGCCCCCGGCCCCCGGGAAGTGGGGAAAGGGGACACCCACTGATGATGGAAAAAAGGGCAACAAGGGGGGCCCGGCCCCCTGATGATAGTGCTGCCCCCGGGACCACTAAATTTTAGTGCACCGGGGACCCAAATGATAGTGCTGACCCAGGCACCCTGATAGGTTCGGGCCAGACCCCAACGATGATATGCTGACCCAGGACCACTGGGGTAGTGTTGACCAGGCACCACGTGATAAGTGCTGACCCAGGCACCACTGATGATGGGACCCAGGCACCACTGATGTTTAGTGCGACCGGCACCACTGATGATAGGCTAAACCCGGGACCCACGGAATGGCTGACCCAGGCACCACTGAGGGTGGAAAGGACAGAGGGCCCCCCCGGAGATGATAGTGCTGACCCAGGCCCCCTTGATGAAGGGACCCAGGCACCACTGATGTTTAGGTGACCCGGGCACCACGTGATAGTGCGGGGCCCCCACGATGATAGTGCTACCCAGGCACCACGATGATAGGGGTAAGGGGACCATGATGAGGGGAAAAAGTGCTGACCCAGGCACCACTGATAGGTGGCTGACCCAGACACCCCGTATAGTCACCAGGCACCACTGATGATAGTTGACCCAGGCCCCCTGATGATAGTGCTGACCAGGCACCAGATGATAGTTAAACCCAGGCCCCCAAATGTGGAGTGTGACCCAGGCACCACTGATGATAAGTGCGGGGCCCAAAAAAACCCCCGATGTTTGGGTGCCCCCCCCAGGCCCCAAAACCCCGAGGGTAGTGTGCCCCCGGCACCCCTGATGAGGGGAGGGGGTGGGGGACCCAGGCACCACGGAAGTGCTGACCCAGGCACCATGATGATAAGGGGTACCCAGGCACCACTGATGTGGCACCCAAAAAACCCCCTTTTATGATAGTGTGCCCCCACCACGATAAGTGCTGCCCCCGGCACCACTGATGAAAGGGGGGGGCCCAGGCACCATGATGAAGGCGACCCAGGCACCACGATGATAAGTGCTGACCCAGGACCACTGATGATAGTGCTACCCAGGCACCACTGATGAAAGTGTGACCCAACCCCTGATAGTGGCCCCCGGGCCCCCAAGGCCCCCCCAATGATGATAGTGTGCCCCCGGCAAAATGATGATAGTGTCCCCGGCACCAGGGGGATATATCCCACCCGGCAATTTTTTGGGGAATGATAGTGGGACCCAGGCCCCTTTTTTAAAAGTGCGGGGACCCAGGCACCACTGATGATAAGTGCTGACCCACCACTGATGATAGTGCTGACCCGGGACCACTGATGGGGGGAAGGGTTGGTTGGCCCCCGCACCACTGATGATGTGGCGGGACCCAGGCACCACTGATGAAGGCGACCCGGGACCACTGATGATAGGCCTGAACCGGGCACCACTGATGATAAGTGTGCCCCCGGCACCCCTGATGATAGTGCTGACCCAGGCACCACTGATGATAAGTGTTGACCCGGGAAAACCCGATGAAAAAGGGACCCAGGCACCACTGATGATAGTGCTGACCCAGGCACCACTGATGATAGTGCTGACACAGGCACCACTGATGATGATAGTGCTGACACAGACACCACTGATGATGATAGTGCTGACACAGACACCACTGATGATGATAGTGCTGACACAGGCACCACTGATGATGGTAGTGCTGACACAGGCACCACTGATGATGATAGTGCTGACACTGCCACACTGTTACTAGTCATTTTGTTACAGTCACACAGTAGTTTGTCTTATACTTACGTCTGTTGTTCTTACCGTTGTTATCACTGTTGATGCCGTTGTTTCTAGACTTTATGCTTATGACCTTCCGTTTTAGAAGATAATGTGCTCTCCTCTCTCTCCCCTCTCTCCCTCCCTCTCCCCCCTCTCTCCTCCCTCTCTCCCTCTCTCCCTCTCTCTCCCCTCTCTCCCTCCCTCTCTCTCCTTCTCCCTCCCTCTCTCTCCCTCTCCCTCCTCTCCATCTTTCTTAGGAGACGTATATATTACTGTAACCTCCGTGGGCACAGACTAATGGGCTTTTAACTCACCAGCGCAAATTTTTCATCCCAGTAACTTTGAAATATGGGGTGTGTGTGTGTGTGTGTGTGTGTGTGTGTGTGTGTGTGTGTGTGTGTGTGTGTGTGTTGAAAAAACTTAAAATTGTTTCTCCCCCGGGTTTTTTTGGGTTGGGGCCCCCGGGTGAAGCAGGAGCGCTAGCCACCACCCCATCGGGGCGTGTAAAAGGGGTTCATGTGAAGGTGTTACAAGGTTTATAATGTTCATGTGAAGGTGTTAAAAGGTTTATAATTTTCAGGGAAGGTGTTAAAGGTTTATAATGTTCATGTGAAGGTGTTACAAGGTTTAATATGTTAATGTGAAGGTGTTACAAGGTTTAAAAATTTTCCCATGTGAAGGTGTTAAAAGGGTTTAAACTACCAAGTTGAAAAAAATTGTTAATTATTCATAAATGTTTAAAATTCGAAAGTGAACACTGCCGACCATGATAGTGAACACTGCCGACCCTGATGAACTAACCCCCAGTGAGTACAGCATCAGTGTGTGTTTTTTATTGTGTGTTTTTTTTTTATTGTGTGTGTTTTTAAGTGGGGGGTTTTTGTGTGGGGGTTTGTTTATTGTGGGGGTGTTATTGTGTGTGTTTTTATTGTGTTTTTGTGTGTGTGTTATTGTGTGTGTGTGTTTATTGTGTGTGTGTGTGTGTTTATTGTGTGTGTGTGTGTTTATTGTGTGTGTGTGTTTTTTGTGTGTGTGTGTTTTGGTTTTAAATTGTGTGTGTGTTTTTTATTGTGTGTGGTTGTGTGTGTGGGGTTTGTGTGTGGGGTTATTGTGTGTGTGTGTTATTGTGTGTGTTTTATTGTGTGTGTGTGTTTTGTTTTGTGTGTGTGTGTTATTGTGTGTGTGTTTTTTATTGTGTGTGTGTGTGTGTTATTGTGTGTGTGTGTTTATTGTTTTGTGTGTGTGTTATTGTGTGTGTGTGTGTGTTTTTGTGTGTGTGTGTGTGTGTGTTATTGTGTGTGAAAATTTCACCATTGTACCCACCTAGTTGTGGTTAAAAGGGATGGTGTGTGTGTGTGTGTTTTTTATTGTGTGTGTGTGTGTTTTTTATTGTGTGTGTGTGTGGGGGGTTATTGTGTGTGTTTATTGTGTGTGTGTGGGGGGTTAAATTGTGTGTGTGTGTTATTGTGTGTGTGTGTGTTTTGTTTGTGTGTGTGTGTGTTTGTGTTTTTGTGTGTGTGTGTGTGTGTTATTGTGTGTGTGTGTGTGTGCTTGGTGTGTGTGTGTGTGTGGGGTTATTATGTGTGGGGAAGTGTGTGTGGGGAGTGTTTGTGAGTGTGTGTGTTTATTGTCCTCAAGTTGTACCCCCACCCGGGTTGCAGGGGTCGAGAAAAAATTTTTTGGGCCCCGCCCCCATTGCTGTTATTGGCCACCCCCCAAGGTTTTTTATCATACCTTTTCTTAAAGCTGTGTATGGAACCTGCCTACCATCGCTTCCCAAGCTATTCCACTTCCTGACTATTCTGTGACTAAAGAAATCCTTTCCTAAATCCCTGTGATTCATCTGAGTCTTAAATTTAACCCGGCCCCCTTTGTTGCTGTGTCCCATTTTTAAAACATTCTGTTCTGTCAACCTTGTCAATTCATCTCAGTTTTTTATATGTCGTTATCATGCCCCCCCCTATCTCCCTGCCCCTCCAGTGTCGTCAGGTCGTTTTCCCCTTAACCTCTCCTCAGGACATACCCCTTAGCCGGGATTGTCTTTAAAAAAATTTCCTTTTTTTTTTTTTTTTTAAAAAATTTTTTCCCCCGGGCCCCCGGGTTTTAAAAAAAAGGGGGGGGGCCCCTTTTTTTTTTTTAAAAGGGTTTTGGGGGTTTTTTTTAGGGCCCCCCTTTTTTTTGGTTTTTCCCCGGGGGCCTTTTAAACCCCCTTTTTTTTTTGCCTTTTCCCCGGCCCCCCCCTTTTTTCCCTCCCCCCCCAAAAATTTTTTTTTTTGGGAAAAGGGGGAAAAAAAAAAACCCCAAAAAAAAAATTTTTTTTTGGGGGGGGGAAAAAAAAAAAAAAAAACCCCCCCAAGGGGGAAAAAGGGAATTTTAAAAAACCCCCCTTTTTTAAAAAAACCCCCGCCCCCCGGGGGGGGGGGCCCCCGGGGGGGGTGGGCCCCCCCCCCCCTTTTTTTTTTCCCCAAAAAAACCCCCCCGGGGTTTGGGGGCCCCCGGGGGAAAATTTCCCCAACCCGGGGGAAAAAACCCCCAAAAACCAAAAAAAACCCACCCCTTTTCCCCCCCCCCCACCCCAAAAACCCCCTTTTAAAAACAAAACCCCCCCAAAAAACCCCCCCAAAAAAACCCCCCCCCCCAAAAAAAAACCCCCCCCAAAAAAAAAAAAAAAAAACAAAATTTTAAAAAAATTTTTTTTCCCTTTTTTCCCCCTTTTTTTTAAAATTTTTTTTAAAAAAGGGGGGGGGGGGGGTTTTTTTTTTTGAAAATTGGGGTGCCCGGTTTCCCCTTTTGGGGGGGGAAAAGTTTCCCCCCGGGTTTGGGGGGCCCAAGGTTTGGTTTTCCCCCGGGGGGCCGGGAAAAGGGGGGTTTAAAATTTTTTTTTGGGGGTTTTTTTTCCCCCTTTTTTTTTTAAAAAGGCCCCCAAAATTTTTGGGGGTTTTGGAAAACCCCCCCTTTTTCCCCCCCCCCCCTGGGGCCCCCGGGGGCCCTTTTGGGGCCTTTTTTTTTTGGGGGGTTTTTTTTTTTTTTCCCCCCTTTTTTTTTAAAAAAAAGGAAAAGGGGGTTTTTTCCCCTTTTTTTTTTTTTTTAAATTTTAAAATTGGCCCCCCTTTTTTTCCCTTTTTAAATTTTTTAACCTTTCCCCCTTTTTTTTTTTTCCCCCCTTTTTTAAAAATTTTTTTTTAAAAAAAATTTTTTTTTTTTTTTTTTTTGGGGGGCCCCCCCAAACCCCCCCCAAAATTTTTTTGGGGGGGGTTTTTTTTTGGGGGGGGGGTTTTTTTTTTCCCCCTTTTTTTTTTGGGGGGAACCTTTAAATTGGAAATGGGGGGGGTTTAAAATTTTTTTTGTTTAAGTTGGGGGGAAGGGGGGGGGGGGGGGGTTTTTTTTCCCCCAAAAAAAAACCGGGGGTTTTTTTTCCCCCCGTGGGGCCCCCCCCCCCCCAAATTTTTGGGGGGGGCCAAAGGGGGGCCCCCCCTTTTTTGGTCCAGGTACAAGTTAGACCCCGCAGGAGTTTGGGAAGGTCCAGGTACAAGTTGGGACTCTCGCAGGAGTTTGGGAAGGTCCAGGTATAAGTTGGGACTCTCGCAGGAGTTTGGGAAGGTCCAGATATGTTAGGACTCTCGCAGGAGTTTGGGAAGGTCCAGGACAAGTTAGGACTCGCAGGAGTTTGGGAAGGTCCAGGTACAAGTTAGGACCTCGCAGGAGTTTGGAGGACCAGGCAATAGGTAGACCCTGGCAGGAGCTAGGAGACTATGTTCCAAGTTTTGTCTGCAGTTCTGGCTGGTTGTGCACTTCTGGAAGCTGCTTATCTCTTACACTACTTCTTTCCTAACCGTGGAAAACATCCAGAAGAAACTGCGGTCATTATCATTCCTGTTAATTTGGTCTGTCATCA
This sequence comes from Cherax destructor, assembly GCA_009830355.1. NCBI lineage: Eukaryota > Metazoa > Arthropoda > Malacostraca > Decapoda > Parastacidae > Cherax > Cherax destructor. Next base: position 5,239 of record WNWK01028461.1, on the reverse strand, counting down.
CCATAATGACTGGGTCGGCATCCTCACCTCTTGCCTTTTATACCTTGTTTTCAAGCTTTACTCTACATCTCTTCAACTTTCCTTCTATTCTGAGTTTTTCGAAGAGAGTTGTTCACTATTAGTGATTGTGATGTGTGTGTGTGTATGTACTCACCTAGTTGTGGTTGAGGGGTCAGTCACAGCTCCTGCCTGTGTGTGGTGTGCGGGGTGTGTGTGTGTTGAGGAAAGGGCAATGGTGTAGTTATGGTGACGACCTGTTTTTAATACCCTGGTAATCTGTTTGACCTTTGGAAAGTGTCGAACGACCTGGAGATTATGTGGAGGCTCACGAGGCTGCCTGTGCTGTTTCTAAGTTAGGCTCGGGTCAGTGAGGCTCACGAGGCTGCCTGGTGCTGCTGGGTTTGGGGTCTGTCAGTGAGGCTCACGAGGCTGCCTGGTGCTGTTGCTAAGTTAGGCTCGTGTCAGTGAGGCCTGAGGCTGCCTGGTGCTGCTAAGTTAGGCCGGGCCAGTGAGGCTCAAGAGGCTGCCTGGTGCTGCTGCTAAGTTAGGCTCGTGTCAGTGAGGCTCACGAGGCTGCCTGGTGCTGCTGCTAAGTTAGGCTCGTGTCAGTGAGGCTCACGAGGCTGCCTGGTGCTGCTGCTAAGTTGGCCCCATGTCAGTGAGGCCACGAGGCTGCCGGTGCTGCTGTAAGTTAGGGCCGGGCAGTGAGGCTCACGAGGGTGCCTGGTGCTCGCAGTAGGCCCATGTCAGTGAGGCTCACGAGGCTGCCTGGTGCTGCTGCAAAGTTAGGCTGTGTCAGTGGGGCCCGGAGGCCCCCGGGCTGCGCTGGGGGCCTTTCGGGGGCCTACGGGGCCCGCCTGGTGGTGCAAGTTAGGCTCGGTCATGAGGCCTACGGGGCCCGCCTGGTGCGGTGCTAAGTTGCCGTTTTTAGTGAGGCCACGAGGCTGCCTGGTGCTGTGCTAAGTTAGGCTCGTGTCAGTGAGGCCACGAGGCGCCTGGGCTGTGCTAAGTTGGGCTCGTGTCAGTGAGGCCACGGGGCGCCTGGTGTTTTGGGTTAGGCCGGCAGTGGGGCCCCAGAGGCGCCTGGTGCGGGTGCTAAGTTGGGCTCGGCAGTAGGCCCCGAGGCGCCTGGTGCTGCTGCAGGCCCTGTGTCAGTGAGGCCGCGAGGCTGCCTGGGCTGGTGCGTTAGGCGGGGTGCGGGGGCCCGCGAGGCGCCTGGTGCGGTGCTGTTAGGCTCGTGTCAGTGGGGCCCTCGAGGCTGCCTGGGCGTGCTAAGTTGGGCTCGTGCAGTGAGGCCGCGAGGCCCTGGGCTGGTGCTGTTAGGCTCGTGTCAGTGAGGCCCCGGAGGCGCCGGTTGCTGCTGTTAGGCCGTGTCAGTGAGGCCGCGAGGCTGCCTGGTCTGCTGCTGTTAGGGCTGTCATGAGGTCGCGAGGCTGCCTGGTCTGTTGCTGTTAGGGCCGGCAGTGGGTCCGAGGCTGCCGGAGCCCTTGATTGATGCTGAGTTCATGTCATGGAGGCACTACAGGAGGCCCCCCTACATGAGGCACTACAGACAGGGGTCAGAGGGAGGGGGCAGGGGTAAAATAACAGCTGAAGTGGCTATGAGCACCACTCCCACCATACCACCACCCCAAACACCACCATCACAGAATTCACTACCATCATAAACTAATGGACATCCCCAAAAGGCACCACCAGGGGTGACCAACAATCACCACCAACGCCGTGAGGTTGGCAGGTCATTGGTATTCAGATTGACAAATTTTTGTGTTTCTCACAGTTGGGAGTTTAATGAACTGCTATTTGTATCTTTCTTACTACCATCATTACTAATACACTGATTGTTGACCTGTTACTCTGTGATCAAGTCCCTGCTCCGTGATTGTTGACCCTTTCGTGATCAAGTCCTGCTCCGGGTTGTGACCCCCTTTTCGTGATAATCCCTGCTCCGGATTGTTGACCCTTCTCTGTGACAATCCCTGTCCGTGATTGTTGACCTCTTCTTGTGTAATCCTGTTTCCCTGATTGTTGACCTCACTCTTTTCCTGTTATTGTTGACCCTGTTCCGTGATTCCCCGCTCCATTTTTCCTGTTATTGTGACAACCCCTGTCCCTATTGTTTACATCACTTTCGTTATTGTTGACACACTTTTCCGTATTGTTGACATCACTTTCTGTTATTGTTGACATCCGTCCGGATTGTTTAACACCCGTTATTGGACATCACTGTTCCGTTATTGTTGACATCACGTTCCGTTTTTGTTGACATCACTGTTTTTTATTGTTGACATCACTGTTCCGTTTTTGTGACAACACTTTTGTTATTGTTGACATCACTGTTCTGTTATTGTTGACATCACTGTTTGTTATTGTTTCATCACTGTTCCGTTATTGTGACACACTTTTCCCTTATTGTTTACATCACGTTCTGTTATTGTGACATCACTGTTCCGTTATTGTTGCATCACTGTTCCGTTATTGTTTACATCACTGCGTTTTTGTTGACATCACTGTTTGTTATTGTTTACATCACGTTCCGTTATTTTGACATCATTTTCCCTTATTGTTTACAAAACTTCCCTTATTGTTAATACTGTTCGTTATTGTTGACATCACTGTTCTGTTATTGTTGACATCACTGTTCCGTTATTGTTGACATCACTATTCTGTTATTGTTGACATCACTGTTCCGTGATTGTTGACATCACTGTTCCGTTATTGTTGACATCACTGTTCCGTTATTGTTGACATTACTGTTCCGTTATTGTTGACATCACTGTTCCGTTATTGTTGACATCACTGTTCCGTTATTGTTGACATCACTGCTATGTGATTGTTGTCATCACTGATCCGTGATTGTTGACATCCCTGTTCCGTGATTGTTGACATCACTGTTTCGTTATCGTTGAATAACTGTTCCGGGGTGATTGTTGACATCACTGCTCCGTGATTGTTGACATCACTGTTCCGTGATTGTGACATCACTGCTCCGTTATTGTTGACATCACTGTTCCGTTATTGTTGACATCACTGTTCCGTTATTGTTGCACCCCGGGTCCGTGATTGTTGCATCCGGCCCGTGATTGTGCATCCCTGCTCCGGATTGTTGACATCCGTGCTCCGGATTGTTGACATCACTGCTCCGTGATTGTGACGCCCGTTTAAACCCCTTTTTGGGAAAAAACTTGTGAGGGTTGGTAAGGTTTACAAGCTCTTTATTGCTCTTGAGAATGGGGATTTATGGATGGCAACAATTTGTGGGGATTTTTTTTTCGTTTTGGGCCCCTCACTTCACGGTGCCTCGCTTTTATTGGCCCTCTTCAACTCCCGCTGATTGATCGCAGACGCGATTGGTTATCGGGTGATCAACACACCAGAGAGGGCCCCCCTCCCCCTCCATTTTCCCCCTCCACCCCCCCTCCACGTATTTCTGTTCCTCCCCTGATTCCCCCTTCCAGAATTCCCACGGGGGTGACAGCCCCAAATGGTCACAACACTGCTGACAGCACCACCAGGCACAACACTGCTGACAGCACCACCATGGTCACAACACTGCTCACAGCACCACCATTCACAACACTGCTACAGCACCACCATTCACAACACTGCTCACAGCACCACCATGGTCACAACACTGCTCACAGCACCACCAGGGTACAACACTGCTCAAAGACCACCATGGTCACAACACTGCTCACAACACCATGGTCACAACACTGCTCACAGCACCACCATTCACAACACTGCTCACAGCACCACCATGGTCACAACACTGCTCACAGACCACCATGGTCACAACACTGCTCACAGTACCCCCATGGCACAACACTGCCACAGTACCACCATGGTCACAACACTGCCCCCCACCACCATGGTCACAACACTGCTCACACCACCACCATGGTCACAACACTGCTACAGCACCACCATGGTCACAACACTGCTCACAGTACCACCATGGTCACAACATCCCAGACCCCCATGGAAAACACTGCTCACAGACCACCATGGTCACAACACTGCTCACAGACCACCATGGTCACAACACTGCCACAGACCACCAGGGTCCAACACTGCTCACAGCCACCATGGTCACAACACTGCTCACAGACCACCATGGTCACAACACTGCTCACAGCACCACCATGGTCACAACACTGCTCACAGCACCCCCATGGTCACAACACTGCTCACAGCACCACCATGGTCACAACACTGTCAAGCACCACCATGGCCAACACTGCTCACAGACCCCCATGGTCACAACATCCTCACAGACCACCATGGTCACAACACTTACAGCACCACCATGGTCACAACACTGCCACAGCACCACCATGGTCAAAACACTGCTCACAGTAACCATGGTCAAAAATGCCAGCACCACCATGGTCACAACACTGCTCACACACCACCATGGTCACAACACTGCTAAAGTCCACCAGGTCACAACACTGCTACAGCACCACCAGGGTCACAACACTGCTCACAGTACCCCATGGTCACAACACTGCTCACATCCCACCTTTCACAACACTGCTCACAGCACCACCATGGTCACAACACTGCTCACAGACCACCAGGGCCAACACTGCTCACAGACCACCATGGTCACAACACTGCCACAGTACCACCATGGTCACAACACTGCTCACAGCACCCCCAGGTCACAACACGTCACAGTACCACCATGGCACAACACTGTTCAAACCCCCATGGTCACAACACTGCTCACAGCCCAAAGGGTCACAACACTGCTCACAGACCACCAGGGTCACAACAGTCAAGTACCACCAGGGTCACAACACTGCTCACAGCACCACCATGGTCACAACACTGTAAAGACCACCATGGTCACAACACTGCCACAGCACCACCAGGCCCAAACACTGCTCACAGCACCACCATGGTCACCATTGAGTTTGTCCACCTGTTAGATGCTGCGGTGTCCAGAATTCACATCATGTTGTGTACAGTATATTTTAAGCATGCTGTGTGTACAGATATATTACACATGTTGTGTACAGTATATATGTACAGCATGCTGTTTTTACATATATATTACAGATGCTGTTTTACAGATATATGTACAGCATGCTGTGTGTACAGTATTTTGTACAGCATGCTGTGTGTATATTGCAGCATGCTGTGTACAGTATTTTTGTACAGCATGCTGTTTACAGATATATGAACAGCATGCTGTGTAAGTATATATGTACAGCATGCTGTGTACAGTATA
>WNWK01028460.1:0-25367 GCA_009830355.1 Cherax destructor | reverse complement strand
ACAGTAAAAAAATGACAAAATCAAAAGTTAAGTCCGCCCCAAACTGATGTAATAAATCAGAAGGAAGAAAACAGTAAAGGGACCAGGTGATAAGGCTGAGGAGAAAGATGGAAACTCACAAGTAATGATCAAGAGGTTGTGGGGGAGCCCCAACTTGGGGTTTTAAAAGGAAAGTATTCACAATGGGGGAAAGGGAAAAAGGGGGCTGGGAACGGGACGGGTTTCCCTCCCAAAAAGGGATGTCCCAAAGGTGCTGGATGGCATACAAAAACCTGAGGAGGAAGAAGGGGCAGTTATTCATTGACCCCATACCCCCAAAGGCGATGGGCCCGGGGACAATATCCCCCCGGGGTTTTTTTTGGGAAAGGGAAACCAAAATTCTGGGTGCCATTTTCCATAATTTCCCAACCCACATCCCTTGAAACGGGGCGGCTCCCGGAGGATGGAAAAATTTTAACGTGGTCCCCTTTTTTAAAAAGGAGACAAAAAAGGGGCATAAACTATAGCCCGGGTGTCACTTACATTATTTGGGGAAAGTCCGGGAGAAAATCATCGGGAAAAGAAGGGGTGGAACACCTAAAAGGGGAACAGGATAAAAAACCCCCGGACAGCAGGGGTTTCCCAAAGGGGTTTCCGTGAAAAAAACCCCCCGGATTCTATGAAAAAGAACAGGGTTAAGGCGGGAGAGAGAAGGGGTGGGTTGATTGCCCTGGACTGCAGGAAGGCCTTCGACACAGTTCCTCACATGGATTAGTAAAGAGTTGGAAGAACAAGCAGGAAATAACAGGAAGGGCACTGGAATGGATCAGGGAATTCCTCAAAGGGAGACATCAACGGGTCAGGTGCGGGGTGAGGTAAAACAGTGGGCGCCTGTGAGAAAGGATGTCGGGGCGCCTGGACGTGTTATTCCTGGAAGTAAATGACATGACGCGGATGACTCAGAAGTGTTTATTCGGGGTGATGTGAAAAAATGAGGGGGGAAATCACAGGGAAAAAGACCAGGCACGGCTGAAACAGACCTGGACAAGCCGACATCGGGGTCTAGCAATTGGCTTTCGAATTCAATCCTTCAAATGCAAAGTCAGAGGATCGGAGAAGGGAAAGAAGACCACTGACAGAGTAAAGCTAGGCGGACAAAGGCTAAAACCCGGCAAAGAGAAAGACCTTGGAGGAGTATAACCCCAAGCACGTCTCCAGAGGCACAAATCAACCAGATAACTGGGCATATGGGCGACGGCAAACCAAATTTAGCTTCCTTATTTTAAGGAAATTTGTTAAGACATGTATACCTGTAGGGCCCCATACTTTAAATATGGCACCAGTCGGGAACCCAGAAAGGTTGAGGGAAAGAGGACTAACAACACTGGAGGAAAAAAGGGGTCAGAGGAACATGATAACGACATACTGCGGAGAAAAAGGTAGACAGTGACAGGATGTTTCAGAGAGGGGGGAACACAGAAACAAGGGGACAAACAAGTGAAGACTCAGATGAGCAAAGGGATGTTAGGAAGCATTTCTTCACCCACAGAGTAGTTGGAAGTGGAATAGTCTAGAAATAGTGGAGGCAGGAACCATACATAGTTTTTAAGACAAGGTATGATAAACCCTATGAAGCAGGAGAGCAGAGACCCAGTAGCAGACAAGGAAGAGGCGGGGCCGGGAGCTGAGTCTCGACCCACAACCACAATTAGGTGAGCACTAGTGAGTACAGAAATGTCCCAAACCCACCACCTACACTTACAACACAATTCCCAAAAACCTTTACATTTTTAATTTTTCCAACCCCTTACCCCCTTACACACATTAATGTACTAACACCAAAATGTCCCAAACCCCTTACAATAAAAACCCAACATTTACCCATTTAACAAAATTTTATTGTAAACACTTTTTCCCCCAAACCCCTTACAACTAATTAAACCCCTTCCCCAAAACTACTGTTTAAATTAAATAATACCTATTGTACCAACACCACTACCAAACCCCTTATAACATTGTTTAACCAAATACTTCATACATTACTAGTACTAACTTACCCCCTTTTTCCATTTTTCCTTCCCCCTTTCTTTTCCCTTGTTCTTCCCTTCTTCATTTCCCCTTTTTTCCTTTCTTTCCCCCCATTTCACTTGTTTTTTTCCTCCCCCCAACCCCACCTGCTGCCCCCTTTTCCCCCCCACTCACTCGTTGCTTCCTTTTTCCTTTCCCATATTTGCTGTTTCCCACTACCTGTTGCCCCTTCCCCCCATTTCCCCTCGCCCTTTCCCCTCCTACTTCACTGCTGCTCCTTCCTCTCCATTTCACCTGCTCCCTTCTCCACCACTGCTGCTCCTCCTCCCATTCACCTGCTGCCCTCCTCCCACTCACTCTGCTGCCCCCTCCCCCCCACCTTCACCTGTTGCCCCCTCCCCCCACCACCTGCTGCTCCTCCCTACTTTAATTTCTCCCTCCTCCATTTCACCTGCTGCCCCTTCCCATTTCACTTGCTGCTCCCTCTCCCCCCTCACTCCCTCCTCCTTTCTCCTCCCACTTCACCGTTGTTCTCCCTTCCATCACCTGTTGCTCCTCCTTCCCCCACCTGCTTTCCCCTCTCTTCACTGTTTTTTTCCTCCTCCATTTACCATGTTTTTCCCCTACTGTTGCTCCCCCCTTTCCCCTCCCCTGCTTTTCCCCCCCATTTCCCCGGGCTGTTCCTTTCCCCTTTTCCCCTTGCGCCTTCCTTCCCACTCACTTGTTGTTTTTTCCTCCTACTACCCCTGTTGTTCTCCCTCCTACTTCCCCTGTTGTTCCCCCTCCCACTACTTGCTCCCCCCCTTTTCCCCTCCCATCCCCTTGTTGTTCCCTCCACCCCCTTGTTTTTTTTCCCTCCCCCATCCCCTTGTTGCCTTCCCTATTTACCTCCCTTTTTTTTTCCCTTTTCCCCCCTCCCCTATGTTTCCTTCTTCTAATTTCACCTGTTTTCTTCCAATTCCCCTTGTTCCCCCCCTTTCCTTCCATTTAAATTCTCCCCCCCTTTTCCTTTTTCCCACTATGTTTTTTTCCCTTTTCCATTTCATTTGTTGTTTCCTCCCCTCCCATTTCACTTGCTGTTTCCCTTTTCCCTTTCCATCCCCTTCGCCCCTTTTCCTTCCTATTTCCCCTTCTGCTTTCCCTCCACTCACTGCTGTTCCTTTCCTTTTCATTTCCCTGTTCTCCCTTTTCCTCACTCATTTTTCCCCCTTCCCTCCCATTTCCCCTTGTTGCCCCCTTTTCCTTTCCATCCCCTCTGCTCCCTTTCCCCATTTCCCCTGCTCCCCCTCTCTACTCACCTGTTCCCCCTTCCTCCCACTCCCCTCTGTTCCCTTCCCCACTCACCTGTTGCCCCCTCCTCCCACTCCCTTTTTTCCTTTCCTTCTCCCACTTCATTTTTTCCCCCTTCCCCTACTCAGCACCTTTTTTTCCCCCCCACCCCACCTGCTGTTTCCCCCCTTTCACCTGCCCCATTTTCCCATTTTACCTGTTGCTCTTCCTCCACCCCCACCTGCTGCTCCCTCCCCTCACTACCTGTTCCCTCCCTTCCTCTCACTCCTGCTCCCTTCCCCCCCACTCACCACATTCCCTTTCCCCCTCTTCACCTGCTCCTTCCTCCCACTCACCTGCTGCTCCTCCCTTCCACTCACCTGCTGCTCCTCCCTCTCCCACTCACCTGCTGCTCCTCTCCTCCCACTCACCTGCTGCTCCCTCCTCCCACTCACCTGCTGCTCCTTCCCTCCCACTCACCTGCTGCTCCTTCCTCCCACTCACCTGCTGCTCCCTCCCCTCCCACTCACCTGCTGCTCCCTTCCCTCCCACTCACCTGCTGCTCCCTCCCCTCCCACTCACCTGCTGCTCCCTCCCTCCCACTCACCTGCTGCTCCTCCTCCCACTCACCTGCTGCTCCTCCCCCAAACCATGTAGGCCAGGATGAATTACGACAACTTGATGTGCTCAATGTTGAAGACAGAGTAAAACAACGTAAGTTAAAAATCGTTTATAAAATTGTTCACAAACAGTGTTCAGAATATCTTGGTGCCAAGTTTGACAAGTCTAGAAAAACAAGTATTATGTGGTACTAGGGGAAGTGAACACAATTTTATAATACCCACAGCAAGTGGTCAATCTTCAAATACCTTTTATTGTAGAGCAATAAAGAAGTAGAATGGTCTTCCTGCACATGGCAAAGCCAGTCATTGCATAAACCAGTTCAGGAAGACAACTAAAAGTTAGCATAATGAATGAAGCTACAGAAAAAGAGGAGAGTGATTTCTTGTATTTTTAACATTAATGTAACTATTACTGTGATCTGAACCTTTCTTTAATGTTAATGTTAATAACTCAGTTAACATTATTCCCAGTATATCTCCTTTTATTCTAACTGATTTTCACATAGTTGAGTTACTTAGCTGTTTTAACTTTTAAGGATTAAATAATAAGATATTACAAGGACCACAATGAAAATAAACCACTTTGACTTTTCTGTATTATCCAGGTGGGTAATTTACACAAATATATTACTGAGTATGATAATATGTGCAACTGTATAGATGTGTACCTAAATAACCTTACTCTCACCTGCTGTTCCTTCTCATCTCTACCTCTCACCTGCTGTTCCCTCTCATCTTTACCTCTTACCTGCTGTTCCCTCTCTTCTCTTCGTCTCACCACCTTCCTATCACCTGTTCTCTTTTTTCTCTCCTTGGATCAAACCTCCATGCTGCTGATAGGATCTTGATCCAAATGAACCTCTCCTCAGCTGCCATGGTTCAATCTTGAATGCAGTTAATTTGTTGTTTGATCCCTTCAGGTTTAGTGCTTCAATAATAATAATAATAATAATAATAATAATAATAATAAAATAATAATAATAATAATAATAATAATAATAATAATAATAATAATAGTACTGTAATAATAATAACAATTCAGCTGGTCAGGATTAGTGATAATAATGAATCTCGTGAAGTGGTCACATTATTTGAAATTATAATTGTATGTAAAATATGGTAATTGGTTCTAGCCTAAAGGAAATATACAATGAATCTTTTTTCTATTTAATAGAATGAAAGATATATTGCAGAAATAGAGATGAATTTGATTGGTTTCAGGATTGAAAATAGCTTGAAATTGAGCTCAAAGTTGCGGAAATATTTGAATTTTAACAATATTCAAGAGTTAACAGATCACGTCACTCATGCAATACACATGCAACTGGTGGCTCAAATATACTTTCACAAATATGCTGATATTATTTATACAATTATTACAATATTGCATAAGAGTAAATCTTCTATTTTTTGTGTGAATAAAAATTATTTGTTTGAAAAAAAAAAATGTAATTGATGTGTAAAGCCTTGGAACATAACTAATAAACAGAGTAAATGTTATTTTAGTGCCAGGAATAAATTCATTGTTTTTTCTAAAACCTATTTTTATATATATGTGAAATTGGCCAACTTACCAATTTCTTATCATTTTATTGGGTAGTTGAAATAGTTGATTGGGCGATTTCTTGCTCAATGAATAAAATGGAAGACATACAAGTGACATAGCTAAGAATTTGGTTCTAGGTCCTGGACAGTGAGAGGGATAAACAAAAATAACAAATGTACAGTATATGGTAATAAGGTGCAGCAGCAAAAGATCCACACTCGATGATAAGCAATAATAGAGTGACTCAGCGGTAAGTACAACCATTGTTTATATCAGTAAATTCAACCTACTTGTTATTGTTGTGGATGATTTGAAGAGTTTGGTTAAAAAAACTCACATTAATTAAATTTTGTCTCACATTAAATGTGACCTGATATATTAAATGTGACCTGGCATTATATTAAATGCGACCTGGTATTATATTAAATGTTATGTGGTATCACTTAACAATTTGCACTAAAGATAATTCACTGAAATTATGACCTGGCTGGTAAAGTTTAATAATAATGATCATAATAATAATAATAATAATAATAATAATAATAATAATAATAATAATAATAATAATAATAATAATAAAATAATAATAATAATAATAATAATAATAATAATAATAATAATAATAATAATAATAAAGCAATAATATTAACAATAAAGTTATATTTTAATAATAAGAGTTTATTATTCAACATGCAAGATTTAAGGTACGTATTGCTACTTCTACTTACATTTAGGTCACACTACACATAAATGTACAAGCTACAAGCATATACACATACCCCTCTGGGTTTTCTTCTATTTTTCTTACTAGTTTTTGGTCTTGTTTATTTCCGCTTATCTCCATGGGGAAGTGGATCAGAATTCTTCCTCCGTAAGCTATGGGTGTCGTAAGAGGCGACTAAAATGCCAGGAGCAAGGGGCTAGTAACCCCTTCTCCTGTATATATTACTATATGTAAAAGGAGAAACTTTTGTTTTTCCTTTTGGGTCACCCCGCCTCGGTGGGATACGGCTGGTGCGTTGAAAGAGGAAGAATTATCATTTAATATTTATAATAGGTAAAGTATTATCATTATAGTTAGTGATGTTTGTTTGTGAAGGTGACGGAGGTGATGGAGGCACTGGAGTCGTCCTCCACTCTGGTGTTTCTTGACCTGACCTGGCCTGGGTCTCCCAGACGAAGACTCCACATCCAGCTGAATACTGACACCATGACGGGCAGACAGTTTGTGTTGTTGTGTACTGGACAACATCAGTCAGGATCCTCCTACCTCAACACTAAACTGTTGGAGGTGGCGAGCAAGGGTGAGCCATGGGAGTGTGTGGTGGGTGGAGACTACCAGTATAATAATGGTGAAGGAGGAGCGCCACTGCTGCCTCACAAGCTGGATCACCAGTACGAGAAGTCAGGCAGTGCTGGTTCTGTGTGGTCATCGTATGACCCGTGGAGTAACAAGAGTGCACAGTTCTGCATCACCACCACGGACATCACAAATGGTCTCAAGTTTCCCCGTGTCTTTGGTAAGGTGGTGAAAGGCCTGGATGTGGTGAGTGCAGCAATCAACCACAGTGACATCACAGAGGTGACTGTGGTGGACTGTGGTGTTGTGTTGATTATCTAGTTTACTGTACCATCACTATTGTACGTCACATTCACTGCTGTATATCACCATCAATACACTGAAGTCACATTCACTGTAGTGGTGTGTCACCATCACTAGAGTGGTGTTTCACCATCACTGAAGTGGAATGTCACTATCAGTACAGGTCTCACTATCACTACAGTGGTGTCACTACAGAGGTGCTACCATGAGTACAGTGCTGTGACCACTACAGAGGTGTCACTACACAGGTTCACCATGAGTACAGTATTGTGACCACTGCAGTGGTATCACAATCACTACAGTGGTGTCACTACAGAGGTGCCACCATGAGTACTGTGTTATGACCACTGCTGTGGTGTCACCATCAGTACAGTGGTTTCACCATCACTACAGTGGTGTCACCATCACTAAAATGATGTCATCATCCCTACAGTGGAATCACTGCAGTGGTATCACAATCACTACAGTGGTGTCACTACAGAGGTGTCACCATGAGTACAGTGTTGTGACCACTACAGTGGTGTCACCAATACAGTGGTGTACACCATCACTACAGTGGTCACTTCATTGATGTCACCATCATTGTCGTGTCAGTATCATATGTACACTTGTGTAGTGTACCAGCATTCAGCATTCATCCCACTGCTGCCACCACTTGTCGTGTGGGTCTTGGGAGAGATATTTAGGTAGACATAGACACTCCTTGTAGGATGGTTACGGTATATTTACGGTATGAGTAGGAGAGAGTCCAGCCACGTCTGTCCAGTTATAGGTCTGACGCTAGTGAGAGTGTACGCCTATATGAGACTGTGCACATGCGCTGAGCCTCTGACGTCAGCGGGTATCGTGACGTCACACGCAAAGGGACCAGCTATATAAGTGAGACCGGGGAGAGATCCTTCCACTCCACCGAGTCTGTTCATTCCTTCAGTAGGAAAGTGATTATAAGTTGATCAATACCGAGTCTGTCATCCCTCCAGGAGGAAAGTGATCATAAGTTGTGAGCTAAAGATAGAAAATCAGAAAATCCAGTTTAGAACCGAATTATTGACTGTGTGTTTTGTTATTAGATTTCCAGTATCTAGCAAGATTGTTGTGTGTTCAAGTTCTCTCTGAGTTCTGAGTTTTAACAGTATAACCCGTGTTAGCCGAGTTTATCTTTCCTGTTAAAACTTCTTCCCTGTAAATATTTATTCTTCCTCAGAAGCCGAAGAGTGCATGAATACACATCGATTGATCGATCAAATTTGCAAATTGAAATTGTTATATATATAATGTTTATATCTAGATCCATTAACATTCTCTTAAGTACTGTTAACTCAAGAAGTGCGAGAGTAAGATAAATCTTGATTAGTTCCAAGTTATAATGTGTTTGCTATTGTATAGATTCACCCAGTACCACCTGTCTGTTCAGCCTATAGAGTTGTATAGTATGCCGAGACGTCATACGATAACATGGCCGAGCTGTCGTGTCAGTATCATATGTACACTTGTGTAGTGTACCAGCATTCAGCATTCATCCCACTTATATAGCTGGTCCCTTTGCGTGTGACATCACGATACCCGCTGACGTCAGAGGCTCCGCGCATGTGCACAGTCTCATATAGGCGTACACTCTCACTAGCGTCAGACCTATAACTGGACAGACGTGGCTGGACTCTCTCCTACTCATACCGTAAATATACCGTAACCATCCTACAAGGAGTGTCTATGTCTACCTAAATATCTCTCCCAAGACCCACACGACATCATTACAGTGGTGTCACTATCACTACAGTGGTGTCACCATCACTACAGTGGTGTCACTACAGTGATATCACAATCAGTATAGTGGTGTCACCATCACTACACTGTTGTCATCAGTTTTAATGTAATTTACTTGTAACTGACCAATTCATCATTTGTAACTTGCTTCATTGTATTTATAACTGTAATGTACTGACTTAAATTATGTACCAGGTCTAAATATAAGTAATATGTAAGCCTTATGATTAGTGGCTTTCTTCTGAACCTTGTATTAAATTATATTTCTATGATACTGAGGTCAAATTCAAAATAAAATTAACTATTTCAAATGTGTAACTGCTCTAACTAATTTGTGTTGCTCATAAAATATTTTTTTTTTATTTTATACTAGGTATTATCTGCAAATTAGGTAGTAGGTTGGTAGACAAAAACCACCCAGGAAGGTACTACCATCCTGTGGTAGTAGGTTGGTAGGCAGAAACCATCCAGGGAGCATTCCACGTCCAGCCTTTGTTGTGTGCGGGTGTGTTGGAAGAGCCCTCTGGAGGCAGGTTGGCAAAACTTTATTTTCTCAAAGATGGCGGAAGGGTACAGACGACGGGTTAACACTGTTTGTGCTACCTGCCATTCTACGCGACACATTTGGAATCTCCCACGCGGAATTATATGGGATTTCACTTAACGGGGCCAAGAGAATCTTCGTAAAGTTTGCATGTACGGAGGCATACAAACGTATCATTGATGCATATCAGGACAAGAGGCAAGTGGTTACACCTGGAGTTGAGGTATGTCTCAGGGATGTTTCTGCTACATACAAATGGATTAAAGTCCATAATGTCCCATTCGAGGTGGGAGAAGTTGACATTTGGGACGTCTTTCAGACGTATGGAGTCATTCACGCTGTCAATGTAGGACGTTGGACGCAAGGGATATACGCTGGAATGTTAGAAGGATCTTACTCAGTGAAAATGTCTCTGAGGAGGCAGATCCCATCTTATGTATTAATGGATCAATTTCGTATGCAGGTATATGTAACATACGCAGGCCAGGTACGAACGTGTCGGCTGTGTGGGAGGACTGGGCATGTAGCAGCAGAGTGTGTACAATGGCAAGAAGACAGGCGTTGGGGAGGCAAGGATGACTTGAATGGCATGGAAGAACGGACATCGATGAGAGATGACATTGAGGGGAGGATAGTGAGTGAGGAGCACAAGAGGACATCGGAATCTAAGTGGAGTGAGGAGGTGGATCGGGCTGAGGCAGAGAATCAAGTGGTGGAGATGGGGACGTTGTCGGAGCCTGGTCTGACTGGTGAGAAAAGTAATTCTCTTTTGGATGATGTAGGCATTGAGGGTGAGGCAGAGGCCATACTGAAAGACTTTAATGATATCATCGGAGGAGAGGATTTATTACTTGAGGGAGTTTTGGGAGGAGTGAGTGGGGCAGTGCTTGTGGAGGAGGCACAGAGACATGAACAGAGTGGTAGAGAGGTGAAGAGTGTTGAACTAGGAAGTGATGAATCTGGTGAGGTGAGGGTGGTGGTGGCAGAGGTGCACAGAGAAGATGAAATGGATGTAACAGTGGCGAAAGGGGAGTCCAGGAAAAGGACAGGTGATGAGGAGGAGAATGATGTTTTGACTCTGGCTCAAAGGACAATGAAGAAGGTATGGGCTGAGGTGGTAAGAGGTAGTGTGGAAAGAGTTAAGGGGAGTGAGGTACCTAGAGTACATAAGGAAGAGGGGTGGGAAAGAAAGTGGAGCAATGGTATTTCCATGAATGTTAAAGCAGACAGGAGACAACCGAAACAGAAAGGGAAACCACTACCGTTTCATTCCAGTGTTTAAGTATGAATGTTAATGGCCTCAAAAATGAGGTCAAAAGGAAATGAGTGGAAATAACTTTGAGTAGATTAAGAGTGGATGTTTTTTTTCAGGAACATAATTATAGGTGTGGGAGTGAGTTGGGTCTAAAAGGGTATAAGGTGTTCATGGGAGGGTCAGAGCTTTTTAAGGGAGAAGTGATGGTGGGGATTCGGGAGTCTAGCCCATTCACATTGACTTCACGGGAGGATGGGGGGAGGGTGGAAGGTAGATGTGGGAAGGTGCAGGTATGCTTTATTGGTGTGTATATGCCGGCTGACTCAAACAAAAGTGTAAAGGAGGAATTCGTTAGGTCAGAGTTAATATATGCCTTCAGAGGATTACCTCATATTACATTAATAGCAGGAGACTGGAATAGTGTTATACGGGTAAAGGATGTGGAACCGAGGGGAGGGGGGGTGCATATTGGGGGTTTTACGGGAGGTGTTGAGTGCTGTTGGGGTGGTGGGCATAGTGGGGGGTCGCGGTGAACCAGTAGAGTACACTTTTTATAGGAAGGAATATGCTGCAAGGTTGGATAGGGTTTATGTGACAAGGGCTGTGGTGGTGGAAAAGGTAGAATGTATAGATGTGGGTTTCTCCGATCATAGAGGGGTCTTGGTAGAGGGGGGTTGGGAGGGCGTGGTAAAGGTATATCCGAGTTATTGGAAGCTGAACGTAAGTCTGTTGAATAGAGAGGGTGGAGAGGTGGATTTTGAGGGATGGTGGGAGGGGTTGTGGAAGGGCGTAAGGGAGATTTCGAATGTGGCTAAGTGGTGGAATGAGTGTGGGAAGGTGGTAATAAAGGCGTTTTTTGAGAGGGTGGGTAGGGAGGAGGCTCGATATAGGTATGGATATCAACACTATTTAGAGGGTTTATTGCGGGATTGTTACGGGGGAGAATGGGGAGGACCATCTAGGGAAGAGGTGGCTGAGTTATGTAGTAGGTTAAGGGACATACAGAATGAAAGGTTTCAGGCGTTAAGGATAAGTGGTGGCTTGGAAGAGGTTTTACGGGGCGATAGGGCATCAGCGGTAGTTTTAAGGCGTTTCCAGAGGTGTAGAGAGGGTGTGTTGATGTCATCTTTGATAGTCGAGGAGGGAAGGGGAGGGTATGAGCCTCGCAGGGTTTTAAGGACCACAGAAGGCATGAGTGGATATGCGGAGCATTGGTTTAGTAGGAAGTATAAGGAGGAGGTACGGAACATGGGTGCAAGTGATAGGATTCTGGGGGGAATAGTGAAAGGTTTGTGCGAGGAGGATAGATGTGCTTGTGAGGGGGAAATAACGGAGGAGGAGGTATGGGATGCAGTAAAAGGTCTGCGCATGGGAAAGTCGCCGGGCATACATGGGTCGCCAGGAGAATTATATGTGCAATTTTGGCAGATGTTAAAGGGGGTTTTAGTTAAAGTTTTCAAAGAGATGAGAGGCAGGGGTTTCACGGAGGAGACGTTGAGGACAGGAGTGGTGGTGCTAGTACCCAAGGGAAAGCAACCGAAGGGTTTCAGGGATTATAGGGCAATAGCATTAATGTGTATGGATTACAAAATATTTGGGAAGATCCTTGCGAATAGGATGAAAAAGGGTTTAGGAAGAATGTTGCATGATGGGTAATATGTGGTACCGGGTAGAAGCATTAGGATGGGACACAGAAGGATTAAGGGGTTCATTGAGGACGAGTCAGATAGGAGGAGTTTTGGGGTTGGATTGGCAGATGGCGTATGATAGAGTTGATTGAGGTATATTGTTGGAGATTTTGAGAAAGCAGGGGTTTGGGGAGGAGATAGTGCAATGGGTGAGAACGTTATATGAAGGGGCTTTGCTAAAGGTTCAAATTAATGGGAGGGTGGGAATGGCAGTGGACATGGGGAGGGGTCTGAGGCAGGGGTGTCCGCTCTATCAGATACTTTTTGCTTGTCTTCAGGACCCTTTTTATAGGATGGTAGAGGAGGGTGTACGAGAGAGGGATGCAGGGGGCCGATAGGACAGGAATAGTTGGTTATGTTGATGACACAACTATTTTGGTCAGGAATGAGGAGAATCTAAGATTGATCAATGGTTTAGTGGATGTTTTTGGGCAGGCAACAGGCATGAGGGTAAATAATGGCAAATCCAATCTTTTAGAGGTAGGGCGTTGGAAGAGAGGAACGTTGGGAACTAGGGAAGGGTGGAAATGTGTAGATGTTTAAAAAATATGTGGGATTGTTTTTAGTGATAATCCGTTTGTGGCTAGGGAGGTGAATTCGAGGGCGGTGGTGAATGCTGCTTTAAGTAGGATGCAGGGTTGGGGTGCTGGGGAAGTGACGTTATTACAAAGGGTAGTGGTGGTAAATGTTTTGGTATATAGTAAATTGTGGTTTTGTGTGGCAGTATACCCACTGCTGGAAGTGGATGTGAGAAGGTTGTTGCAGGGTGTACTTAGATTTGTATGGGGTCATGGGAGGCATTGGTTAAGTAGGGAGGTGGTAGAAACTAGGGTTAAAAGGGGAGGTTTGGGCTTAGTACCCTTACGGTGTAGGTTAAGGAACGTTTTTGTAAGACAGGAGTATTTAGTGAGGGGAGGGGTGGGGGGACGGAGTGTAGTTTGATAATGAAGGAAGTACGTAGGTGGTGGGGGGAGGGAGTTACTCCGGTGTGAGGCAATTTTGTGCATCCTTATGGTTGTGAGAGAACCGGGGCAAGGTTAGGGTGAGCAGATTGGATAGGGTAGGTATGAGGGAGCAGGAGGTGCAGGGGGAGGCAACATTTCCGATGTATAATTGGAAAGGGTTGGTTGAGTAAATTGAAATTGCACCCTCGGGTTAGGGACACAGGGTTTAGATTCCTGCATGGGATTTTGGCATCAAAAGCGCAGCTTTTTGTAATGGGGATTATAGGTGATGGGAAATGTTCCAGGTGTGGGGGGGTTAGATACGGCTTATCACGCGGTGTATTTTTGTGAGGGAGTAGCAGTAGTGAGGGAGTGGTTTAGTGGGGTTTTGTGGTCAATTGGGGGAAAGGGTTTATCAGTGTTATGTGCGCTTAGTTTAGACATGCAGGGGTTCTCGGAAGGTATTCGAAGGGCATTGTCATACTTAGTTCTAGATTTCATACACATTTCATGGGGATTGAGGGAAATGAGAGGAGAAATAAAAATTAAAGCTTTAGCTGCTGCTTTCTATAGAACGAAATGTAGAAATAAGGGGATTTATGGTAGGGCTTGGGATAAAGCTTTCCCATTTGAGTATCGACAGCTCACAGTGCATAAGTTAATTAAGGGAAGGTGGTAATATGTTTGGGCTGGGCTCCAGTTAAAAAAAAAAAAACATTTAAAATGTTAAGGTATCTGAGAATGTTTAAATTTTTTGTATTCTTGTTTCAATTTAAGCTTAGGGTATAGCATAGTGTTCATGTATTTATATTTAGTGTCTTTTGGCACAGTTTTAAGTTTGTTTTGTTATTGTAATACTTGGAGTATTGTTCCCCACATTATGTGTGGGGTTATCTATTTCCTTGATTTTTTTTTTCTTGCTTCAGAGAAGCTTTTGTAAGACACAGAAAATAAGTAGAGCATTAACTTATATTGGTGTGAGCTCTTGACTTTTGTATGTGGTTGGGTGAAATAATTTAGGTTGGATAGGGTTGGTGTAGTTTTCAATTGGGCTTTTAGATGTAGATTTTTTGGGGTTATGCTTTTGATGAAATGTTCAATTTTGGGTCATGTGCACTGTGTCTTGTGGACATACATTATATGAAGGTGGTTTTTCATGACCTTGTTTTGCACTCTAGTAGCTTAATTTTAGCTTATGTTGGTTTGGGAATAAGTTTTGAGTGCTACCATTTTAGGTATTGTTTTGATTTATTTTATTATGTTGGCAGTCTTGTTTTAATTTTTTTTATCAAGGCTTTTATGACAGGAGAAGGGGTTATACAGGTTCATGGGTTTATGGTTGGCTTGTGTCATTACTGTATAAGGTTTATATATGTCTCAATGTTTTTATCACAGGGGTTTTGGACCTGTGAGTTATGAATTTATAAGTGTTTAATTTTGGAGTATCATAGGAGTGTTATGGTCAAGATATTTTTTTGTTTTATAGTTTTTAAGTTTTGTAATGTATAGGTTTGCTTTACAGTTTTGTGCATAATGTACCATTACATGTTTTAAATAAAAAATAAAAAACTACTGTCCTGTGGTAGTAGGTTGGTAGACAGCAACCACCCAGGGAGGTACTACCATCCTGCCAAGTGAGTGTGAAACAGAAACTTGTAATTGTTTTACATGGTGATAGGATTACTGGTGCCTTTTTTCTGTATCATAAACACGCAGGATACAAGGTATATTTGCTACTTCTACTTAGGTGGCCTTATCAAACACCCAAACAATATCTTAGAGCTGTAAGATTGTCCCAAACATACACAAATAAAATAGATACAATACAAATAAATAGACCTCTACTTTAAGGAAGTTATTAGTAGAATATACAGTAAAACAAACACAAACGAACGGGCTACTGCAAGAATTACATGCAACTTCTGTGGTAAATGGAGCCACGCCCCTTGTGCAGGTATTCAGGAATCAACTACACGAGATATTAAACCAAGGAAGTGTTTTTGTGTATGCTCAAATGAGACCGAACTGTGGAATAAAATCATAACGATATTAAAAGATGATAACATAAAACCGGCATTCATAAAAAAAACATGACGGCATTCTATAACAGTTGGGAAAATAAAAAAATCTGGGCCAGATGGTGCTATCGGCCCTGATACAAATGTTTTCCTGGTAGACAGTAACTGTAAGAATGGAGAAATAAATGATGGTGGCCGGAAGGGAGACAGGAGCTCTAGTGGGGAAACAGGTGTAGACAATGACTAGGGCATGCAAAAACCAATGTTAAAAACTAGCAATACCACGGGAGATAGTAAAGGGAATGCCCCGAGAAATATTGAAGATAAATTACCAGAAATAACAGATGAAGGCTCTATTATTAGCACTAGTGCTGAAGATAGAAATGAGACAGGAAACACCCATCAGTAGGGAATACAGTAGGGAATACAGTCAAAAAAAGCCAGGAATATGCAAATTCTATGCACTTAGTATCTACAGGCATGGAATATCTGGGAAAACAGATGAGACGTGCAACTTTGACCACCCCAGAAAATGCCATGACCATTTGACAACAGGAAAATGCAACCTGTAAGCTTTTCCACAATGAAATGAGTCACTCTTCAGTTCAGGAAAAACAGTGCTATAACTTATTTTTTCAGGCACACCACCTAAAGGGTACAAGAAGACACAGAATATCGAGACCATGGGAAAACCAGGGTAGCCAAATCCACGTCAGAGAGAGAGAGGTTTTTTAGAGACAGGAAGGAAAAAAAGCTGGCAGGAAATGACAGAAATGGTACACCAATTACAATCATTTCTGGAGTGGAATCACAGCCAATAGCCCCCGCTCCAGAACAACAAATATCAGTGCCAGGAAAAAAAGACCCCCCTCCCCCCATACCACCAATCCGACGACATTCATCTTTGCAAATATACAGGGGACTAAAGGCAGCGACGAACAACAAAATACCTTACATCCGTGGACTTCTTACAGAGTCAAATGCAATGTTTGCGGCTTTCACAGAGACCCACATAAAGGATCACTTGGACAATGAAATATGGATCCCGGGCTACAACCTATACAGATGTAACAGAGTGAACAGGCAAAAAATGGGGGAGGGTTAGCCTGTATATCACAGAGTCCCTTATATGCTCAGAACTACTAAATACCTCAAATGATGTAGTTGAAGTTTTAGCAGTAAACATTGAGAATCAAAACCTGTTCATTGTGGTTGTATACAAGCCTTCGGATGCAACGTCCCAACAATTCCAGGAACAGCTTCTGAAAATTGACCACTGTCTGGAAAACCTTCCAGCCCCTGCCCCAAACATCATGCTTCTGGAGACTTCAACCTAAGGCACCTAAAATGGAGGAATATTGCAAATAATGTTGTAGCAGAGATAACACCAGGAGGCACCTCAGATGAAAACTCGCACACACACGAGCTTTTAAATCTCTGCACCAAATTTTCCTTAAACCAGCAAATAATAGAGTCTACAAGATTGGAGAATAAGCTGGACCTCATCGTCACTAACAATGACGATCTGATACGAAATGTCATCATATTAAAAACAATATATGCAGATCACAACATAATAGAGGTCCAGACATGTATGCACGGGGCCCCAGAACGACAAAATGTGATCAGTCGCGAAGGAGCCTTCACCAAATTCAACTTCAATAACAAAAAAATATAAGGTGGGACCAAGTAAACCTAGTCCTAAATTATACAAACTGGGAAGATAACCTAAGCAACACTGATTATAACCTACGTCTAGAACAAATAAACTCTGTGGCACTTGAGGTATGCTCAAGGCATATTCCTTTAAGAAAAAGGAGATGTAAACTAGAAAGAGAAATGTGCTTCCTATAGAGGCGAAGGCAAAGAATAACAGAACGGCTACAAGAGGCCAATATATCTGAAATACGTAGGGAGACACTGGTCAGAGAAATAGCAAACATCTGAAATACGTAGGGAGACACTGGTCAGAGAAATAGCAAACATCGAACTAAAGCTAAAGGAATCTTACAGGAGTCAAGAAGCGCGGGAAGAACTAAAACCCATAAATGAAATTGAAAGAATCCCAAAGTATTTCTTTTCTTATGCCAAATCAAAGTCGAGAACAACATCCAGTTATCGGCCCCTACTTAAACAGCATGGGTCCTACATAGATGAAAGTAAGGAAATGAGTGAGCTTCTAAAGTCCCAGTATGACTCAGTTTTTAGCGAGCCGCTAACCAGACTGAGAGTCGAAGATCTAAATGAATTTTCTATGAGAGTGCCACAAAATTTGGTAGACGCAAACCTATCTGACATTATCCTGACGCCAAATGACTTCGAAAAGGCCCTGATTCATGGAACTCCGCCCCAGGCCCAGACTCATGGAGAGGGAGCATGGACACTGGGGTCGTCCCGCAGTTACTAAAAACAACAGACAGCCCCACTCCACAAAGGAAGCAATAAAGCAATTGCAAAGTACTACAGACCAATAGTGCTAACGTCCCATATCATAAATATCTTTGAAAGGGTTCTAAGAAGCAACATCGCCACTCATCTAGATACCCATCAATTACACAACCCAGGGCAGCATGGGTTTAGAGCAGGTCGCTCCTGTCTGTCCCAACGACTGGATCACTAAGACAAGGTACTGGACGATCTAGATGACAAACAGAATGCAGATGTTATATACACAGACTTTGCAAAACCTTTTGACAAGTGTGACCATGGTGTAATAGCACACAAAATGCGTGATAAAGGAATAACAGAAAAAGTCCGTAGATGGATCTATAATTTCCTAACAAATAAAACACAAAGAGTAGTAGTCAACAGAGTAAAGTCTGAGGCAGCTACGGTCAAAAGCTCTGTTCCACAAGGCACAGTACTCGTCCCCATTTTGTTGCTCATCCTCATATCGGACATAGACAAGGACATAAGCCACAGTGCTGTGTCTTCCTTTGCAGATGACACCCAAATCTGTATGACAGTGTCCACCGTTGAAGACACTGCAAGACTTCAAGCAGACATAAACCAAAACTTTAAATGGGCTGCAGAAAACAATATGAAGTTCAATGATGAGAAATTTCAATTACTCAGATACGGAAAACGTGAGGAAATTAAAATTTCATCGGAGTATAAAACAAATTCCAACAACACAATAGAGCGAAAAACTAATGTCAAGGACCTGGGAGTGATCATGTCAGAGGATCTCACCTTCAAGGAAAATAACATTGTATCAATCGCAAGGATGCTTGAAAAATGGCAGGATGGATAATGAGAATCTTCAAAACCAGGGATGCCAAGCCCATGATGACACTCTTCATATCGCATGTTCTATCTAGGCTGGAATATTGCTTCACACTAACTGCACCTTTCAAGGCAGGTGAAATTGTTGACCTAGAAAATGTGCAGAGAATCTTCATGGCACACATAACTGCGATAAACCACCTCAACTACTGGGAACGATTGAAGTTCCTAAACCTGTACTTCTTTGAATGCAGGCGGAAGAGATACATGATTATATACACACGAAAATCACTCACTACGATAGCAAAAGACTCGGCAGACGATGCAACATTCCCTTAATGAAAAGCAGGGGTGCCACTAGCACGCTAGGAGACAACACAATAAGTGTCAGGAGCCCAAGACTGTTCAACTACCTCCCAGCATACATAAGGGGGATTACCAATAGACCCCTGGCTGTCTTCAAGAAGGCACTGGACAGGCCCCTAAAGTTGGTACCTG
This sequence comes from Cherax destructor, assembly GCA_009830355.1. Taxonomy (NCBI): domain Eukaryota; kingdom Metazoa; phylum Arthropoda; class Malacostraca; order Decapoda; family Parastacidae; genus Cherax; species Cherax destructor. The sequence goes on along the minus strand of WNWK01028460.1, from coordinate 6,383 downwards.
ACCAGCCGGGCTGTGGTTCTTATGTTGAACTGCGAGCGGCCAGAATTAACAGCCTGGTTGATCAGTCCCTGATCCACCATGAGGCCTGGTCCCAGACAGGGCCGCGGGGGCGTTGACCCCCGGAACTCTCTCCAGGTATACACTTGGGTCATCCTGCATATTCATGAACACACATAAACAGTAGTACCTCGATACTTGAACAGCTCCCAACTCGAACAATTCAGTATTCAAATCGCTCGGTAGTCGACTGTTTGCTCGGCTCTCAACCAAACAATGTGTGTCAGTCTCCTCTTAGCTGTCGCTCAGTGCAAAACTCTACTGAACGTCGCTGGAAACTATTTCGTGTTTCTTTGCATTTTTTGGTATTTTTAATTATTTGTATAAATAAGTCATCATGGGGCCTAAGAAGATTAGTAATAACAACCAATCAAAAATAAAATTGGTCCGAGTCACAATAGCAATGAAAAGTTATTTTTAATTACTATTCCTTATGGGAAAAATTCATTCAGTACTCAAACAGATAGGCACTAGAACGGCCTTCTGGAATAAATTAAGTTCAAGTTCCGAGGTTCCACTGTGTATACCTGGAGAATACTTGGAGAGTTCCGGGGGTCAACGCCCCCGCGGCCTGGTCTGTGACCAGGCCTCATGGTGAACCAGGGCCTGATCAACCAGGCTGTTACTGCTAGCCGCACACAATCCAACGTACGAACCACAGCCCAGCTTTTCAGGTACTGACTTTAGGTGCCTGTCCAGTGAGTGCCTTTTTGAAGACAGCCAGTGGTTTATTGGTAATCCCTCTTATGTATGCTGGGAGGCAGTTGAACAGTCTTGGGCCCCTGACAGTTATTGTGTTGTCTCTTATTATGCTAGTGGCTCCCCTGCTTTTCATTGGGGGGATGTTGAATCATCTGCCAACTCTTTTGCTTTCATAGGGAGTGATTTTCGTGTGCAATTTTGGTACTAATTCCTCTAGGATTTTCCAAGTGTATATAATCATGCATTCTAGGGAGTACAGGTTTAGAAACTTCAAGCGTTCCCAGTAATTGAGGTGTATAAATTGCAGTTATGTGTGCTATGAAGGTTCTCTGTACATTTTCTAGGTCAGCAATTTCACCTGCCTTGAAAGGTGCAGTTAGTGTGTAGCAATATTCCAGCCTAGATAGAACAAGAGACCTTTAGAGTGTCATCATAGGCTTGGCATCCTTGGTTTTGAAGCCATCCTGTCGTTTTTCTAGCAGATACAATTGATACAATGTTATGGTCCTTGAAGAAGATCCTCTGACATGATCACTCCCAGGTCTTTGACGTTAGTTTCTCGCCCTATTGTGTTATTGGAATTTGTTTTATACTCCGATGAAGTTTTAATCTCCTCACGTTTTCCATAGCGGATTAATTGGGATTTTTCATCATTGAACTTCATATTGTTTTCTGCAGCCCATTTAAAGATTTATTTGATGTCTGCTTGGAGTCTTGCAGTGTCTTCAATGGTGGACACTGTCATGCAATTTCGGGTGTCATCTGTAAAAGAAGTCACGGCGCTGTGGCTTATATCCCTATCTATGTCCGATATGAGGATGAGGAACATATGGGAGCGATAACTATGCCTTGTGGAAAAGGGCTTTTCACCATAGCTGCCTCAGACTTGATTCTGTGTTCTTTATTCTTTATGTTCTATTTGTTAGGAAATTATAGATCCATCTACGAAATTTTCCTGTTATTACTTTATCACAGATTTTGTGTGCTATTGCACCATGATCACAATTGTCAAAGGCTTTTGCAAAGTCTGTGTATATTACATCTGCATTCTGTTTGTCTTCTAGAGCATCCAGGACCTTGTCATAGTGGTCCAATAGTTGGGACAGACATTAGCGACCTTTTCTAAACCCATGCTGCCCTGGGTTGTGTAACTGATGGGTATCTAGATGGGTGGCGATCTTGCTTCTTAGAACCCCTTCAAAGATTTTTATGGTTTGGGTTGTTAGAGCTATTGGTCTGTAGTTCTTTGCTTTTGCTTTACTGCCCCCTATGTAGAGTGGGGCTATGTTTGTTGTTTTTAACAGCTGTGGGACGACCCCAGTGTCCATGCTTCCTCTACATAGGATGTTAATTTAGAGAACATGATAAGATAATATTTTCTTCGGATTTTTAACCCCGGAGGGTTAGACACCCAGGATAACCCAAGAAAGTCAGTGCGTCATCGAGGACTGTCTGTCTTATTTCCATTGGGGTCCTCAATCTTATCCCCCAGAATGCGACCCACACCAGTCGACTAACACCCAGGTATCTATTTGCTACTAGGTGAACATGACAACTGGTGTAAGGAAACACGTCGAAATGTTTCCACCTCGCCTGGAATTGAACCCGGGCCCTCCGTTTGTGAAGCAAGAGTTTTAGCAGTTCTTGATGAACAGAGAGTTCCATGAGTCTATGGCTGAAGCAGAGTGCATAGGCATGTTATTCATCGCCTTTTCGAAGTCATTTGGCATCAGGATAATATCAGATAGGTGAGTGTCTACCAAATTCTGTCTCTCAGTCTGCTTAGCGGCTCGCTAAAAACCAAGTCATATTGGGACTTGAGTAGCTCACTCATTTCCTTGCTGTTATCTGTGTAGGACCCATCCCGTTTAAGTAGGGGCCCAATTCTGGATGTTGTTCTCGATTTTGATTTGGCATAAGAAAACAAACACTTTGGGTTTCTTTCAATTTCATTTATGGCTTTTAGTTCTTCCCATGTTTCTTGACTCCTGAAAGATTCCTTTACCTTTAGTTCGATGTTGTTTGCTATTTATCTGACCATTGTCTCCCTACGTATTGCAGAGATATTGACCTCTTGTAGCCTCTGTTATTCTTTGCCTTCGCCTGTATAGGGAGCGCCTTTCTCTTTCTAGTTTACATCTAGTCCTTTTTTTCCTTAAGGGAATTTGTCTTCAGCAAACCTCAAGTGCCACAGAGTTTATTTGTTCTAGACATAGGTTATAATCCGTGTTGCTTAGGTTATCTTCCCAGTTTGTATCATTTAGGACTTGGTTTACTTGGTCCCACCTTATGTTTTTGTTATTGAAGTTGAATTTGGAGAAGGCTCCCTCGTGATTGATCACATTCTGTCGGTCTGGGGCCCCGTGCATACATGTCTGGACCTCTATTATGTTGTGATCTGAGTATATTATTTTTGATATGATGACATTTCGTATCAGATTATCATTGTTAGTAAAGATGAGGTCCAGCGTATTCTCCAATCTTGTAGGCTCTGTTATTTGCTGGTTTAAGGAAAATTTGGTGCAGAGATTTAAAAGCTCGTGTGTGTGTGAGTTTTCATTTGAGCTGACTCCTGGTGTTATCTCTGCTACCACATTATTTTCTATATTCCTCCATTTTAAGTGTCTTAGGTTGAAATCCTCCTGGAGCAAGATGTTGGTGGCAGGAGCAGGAAGATTTTCCAGACAGTGGTCAATTTACAAAAGCCGTTCCTGGAATTGTTGGGACGTTCCATCCGGAGGCTTGTATACAACCACAATGACCAGGTTTTGGTTCACGATGTTTACTGCTAAAACTTCAACTACATCATTTGAGGCATTTAGTAGTTCTGAGCATATGAGTGACTCTGTGATATACAGGCCAACCTCCCCCTCCCCTCTTTTGCCTGTTCACTCTGTCATATCTGTATAGGTTGTAGCCCGGGATCCACATTTCATTGTGCAAGTGATCCTTGATGTGTTTCTCCCTGAAAATCTCGAACATTGCATTTGACTCTGTAAGAAGTCCACGGATGTAAGGTATTTTGTTGTTCGTCGCTGCCTTTAGTCCCCTGTATATTTGCAAAGATGAATGTCGTCGGATAGGTGGTATGAGGGAGGTCTTTTTTTCCTTTCACTATTATCTGTTGTTTTGGAGTGGAGGCCATTGACTGTGATTCCACTCCAGAAATGATTGGAGTTTGTGTACGATTTCTGTAATTTCCTGCCAGCTTTTTTTCCTTCCTGGCACTAAAAAAAACTTTCTCTCTGGAGTGGCTGTGGCTACCCAGGTTTTCCCATGGTCTGGATGTTCTGTGTTTTCTTGTACCCTTTAGGTGGTGTGCCTGGCAATATAAGTTATAGCACTGTCTATCCTGAACCGAAGAGTGACACATTTCAGGGTGGAAAAGCTTACTGGAAGGGAGGTTGCATTTTCCTGTTGTCATATGGGCACGGCATTTTCTGGGGTGGTCAAAGATGCATGTTCCATCTGTTTTCCCAGATATTCCATGTCTGCAGATACCAAGCGCATAGAATTTGCATACGCCTGGTTTCTGTTTGTATTGTTTTTTTGTGACTGTATTCCCTACTGTGCATGTTTTCCTGTCTCATTTCTATCTTCAGCACTAGTGCTAACAATGGAGCCTTCATCAGTTATTTCTGGAAATTTATCTTCATTATTTCTCGGGGCATCCCCTTGTTTACTGTCTCCAGTGGTATTGCAAGTTTATAACATTGGTTTTTGCATGTCCTTGTCCTTGTCTACACCTGTTTCCCCACTAGAGCTATTTTCCCCCTCCAGGCTACCATCATTTATTTCTCTATTCTTGCAGTTACTGTCTACCAGGACAACATTTGTACAAGGGGCGATAACACCATCTGGCCCACGTTTTTTTTTTATTTTTCCATCTGTTATAGAATTCTGTCATGTATTTTATGAAGGCCATTTTGATGTTATCATCTTTTAATACCAATGTGATTTTATTCCACAGTTCGGTCTCATTTGGGCATACCCAAAAACACTTCTTTGGTTTAATATCTATTGTAGATGATTCCTGAATACCTGCACAAGGTGTGTGGTTCCGTTTCCCAAAGAAGTTGCATGTAATCCATGCAGTTGAACGTTAGTTTGTTTGGTTGCAGACTATACAGGATTTCATGATGTGATTTTATTGGTTGTTTTACTGTATATTCTACTAATAACTCCTTAAAGTGGAGATCTATCTATTTGTATCTATTTTATTTGTATGTGTATGTGTTTGAGGCAATCTTACCGCTCTAGTAGTTTTTGTTTGGATGTTAGATAAGGCCCTGTCAGCTTATAAATCCAGTCAGAGGATACCTTATTTTTTCTAATCATTTGGGTGTTAAGGTCACCTAGAAACTCTTTCAGCTTTGAATCCGGTCATTTGCTCACTTATTTCTAGGACGAATTCGGAAGAAATCCAGTAGTGGATCACTTCTTTTAATGAATCCGATCGGAGATTTTTGGGCTAGCTCGTGAAAAGACCACTGGAACATTATTTAACAGAGTAATAATGTTCAGTTTGATTCAAAAAGTATAACTTGCGTGTTTGAGAAACTGGTGGCTTCTGGCAGCTACTACTATGACGAACTGTCGGTGACCTCTGGCAGCCTTTTTTACCACCTGAAATTTTGGACACTTATAGATTACTGTATTAAGCTTTTCTATTTTTTTCTACCTACACCACAACAAATATTGTTTTTTCACTATTTGACAGATGAAGATTACTGGAGGAATATTTGCTTTTCGTTGTGTGTATTGCGACCGCTGCTAACTACAAGATTTATGTATGTCCTCAAACTGTATACGTGTCGTATTTCAAAAGGAAGAAAATTTTAATGTTGGTCACTAGACCACATTAAGTACCAACATGTTACTATTATTAGCTACAGAAACACTGGTAAAAGGTTTCTGGATGATAAAACGTCTTATGTTGTTGTATACGTTCACTGACAACTCGACGCTGTTTATCGTATTTCTTCCAAGCTGGACACTTTACGTATTTCCTCAAGATTTTACACTTATTTGTATTTTAATAGAATTCTTTTTACTAATGGTATACTAGCAGGTTTAAGAAGATTATTAATACAGCTGACCTCTGTGGTAGGATCCTGGCGACTGCTGGCAACTGTTACAAAATGAAACTCTTTAGGCCTAACACTTCAGCCTTAATTATCACCTTAGCATTTATTATCTATATACTACGGTACCACTGTGATATTCACTATAACACTGTCTACACCATATTTTCAGGGAGACTTTCTTTCTTCTGACAAATTTGTTCTATTTTGTTATTTGCACACTTCACGCTAAGCATAAAGTTCCCCTCTGGGAGTATGACTCTCTATGTTATTGCACACTAATTCCATTTTATTTCTCATTGTATACTATTTTCTGCCTGATTAGTTCCAAGCGCTGGAGGGATGTATCTTATAAGTTCACTGGCACAGTTTAAAGATCTAGCACGTAAGAGAGACCCTGAAAATCACACACACACAAAAAAAAAAAAAACACAGAGCACGCTGATTATAATTATTATAATCAAAAGAAGCGCTAAACCACAGGGATTATACAGCGCGGCTGGTTAGGACAAGATGCAGGGAGAATGGGTTGTAAGAGGG
>WNWK01028459.1:0-25367 GCA_009830355.1 Cherax destructor | reverse complement strand
GGGCACCCCCGCCGCCATATGATCGTATGCCCCACATTCTGCAAGTCTTACGCTGTCCTGCGTAAGTGACAAACACTGCGTCCTAAATTCGTCCAGCATGACATATGACGGTATGGGGCGTTTTAAGGTCATTTTTAAAGTGTAAGAGCCCTCAGGCAATCCTTCATAAATTCCGTCCGTCCAACGCCCCATTGTTGTCGTGTGCACTACACCATATTGTTGAAATACTTCACTTAGGTCCACTCCTAAGGTCTCAAATGGCACGTTTCTCACACGAACATAAGTATAGTAGGCCGAAACATCCCTTAGCCTGACCTCTAATCCAGTGTTATTATTATTATAATCAAATAGAAGCGCTAAACCACAGGGGTTATACAGCGCTGCAGGTTATTGTAGGATGCAGGGAGAGTGGGTTGTAAGAGGGAGATGGACGATTAGTAGGGTATGGAGTGCAAGATGACGGTGGATTGTGCAGGGGAGGAGGGTAGCAAGAGATCGAGGTAGAAGGGACTGAGGGAGGTGCTAGAGGTATAATCTTCAGAGTTTGTGTAGTAAGTCAGTTTCTGTCAAAAAGTCAATGAGAGAGTCAGGATTAAAGGAGGGGCCATCTGCAAGAAGGGAAGGTAAAGAAAGGGCCGCAGAGCGAAGACGTCGTTGGAGGTAAATTCTGCGTGCTCGTTGATAGAGTGGGCAGTCCAACAGGATATGTCGAACAGACACTGGAACCTGACAATGCTCACAGAGAGGGGCAGGGAGCCTCTCCATGAGATACCCGTGAGTAAGACGAGTGTGGCCGATGCGAAGACGGGAGAGTGTAGTCTCCCAACCTCGACATTGGTGACAAGAAGAAGGCCAGAAACCTATAACCGGTTTAATAGAATGAAGTTTGTTATTCAGCAGGTCAGACCAGCGTTGTTGCCAACGGTGCGAAGGTGGGTAGCAATGACCGCAAAATAGTCCGTGAAAGGAACACCTCTATATGAAACTGGAAGGTCATGTACTGCTGACCGCGCAGCAGTGTCTGCCTGTTCATTGCCCTGTACGTCAACATGACCAGGGACCCAATAATCCAGTGTTGACGATGATACATTCCTCCTGGTAGCGTTCCACTATCTTCTCATACGCCTCTGCTGTGTTGAATTTCACAAAAATTCTCCTCGAGCCATTCAAGGCAACTCCGTAAAGGTCATCGTTGATAACACCAAAGGTGTCACGGATAATCGCTGGCAGCAAAACAGAAGCATTTACTGGGTAGATAGCTCCCTGTAGTAACTCAATACACACTGTGTTGCGTCTCCTCCTCATACTGGTCGCCATCTTGCCGAAAAACGGAAGTTGCGCCAAGACTAGGTCAGGAGCTACTGCGCCGCACAACCTCTCAGCCCGAGAGCGAAGAGGTCAATGCATATAGTTTGATCATCATCTGTGTGTCTCCCAAACTGCCAGAAGTACTTGTAGCCAAGCCTAAGCCTGGCCACTACATCAGTCAGTCTGTTCACATTGCAAGTTGCTCCATAAACATACTTATCTATGTTCATGTTATCATAGTGGGTTATAGATCTACTCAGACTTCTAACTGCATTCCTATAGCAATCATTTTCATTATTTATTTCTCTCCTAATATTATTCCTAATGCTAGACACAGATATACCAAAGTTATATTCTACATTCTCCTTCTGGGTACTCTTCTTGGCTAACATATCAACTTTATCATGAAGGAGTAATCCAATGTGTGATGGAATCCATAGCAATTGTACATTAATTCCTTTGTCCCGGATTTTTGAGTATCTATACCTGGCTTCTCCAATGGGATTCCCAGAAGTCGAGAAAATATGGAGAACTTGTCCATCATATGTTTGTTCCCATAGGCTCAGAGACCCTTTTCTCATGGGAAAAGAGTGCATCTAAATTCCTCAAGGAGCTGGGCAAAAGACTCAACAGGGTAACTAGGGATCCTAGTGCAGCTAGTTTTCTGTTCCAGCGACTCAGCGCTGCTGTTCAGAGGGGTAATGCATGCTGTATTCTGGGCACGCGCCCCAGCTCGGAGGAGCTGGATGAGATTTTCGCATTATAATCAGTGACAAACATGTAACAATATGTACTAGACATGTATCTCTCACACCTCGTGTACTGTATATGCCATCTTTATATCAACAATGTATCTCTTAAATCTTTTGTACCACATTATGTAATAAAATATATATATATATATATATATATATATATATATATATATATATATATATATATATATATATATATATATATATATATATATATATCACAGTATCACAAATAACAGTTCTTAATTGAAAAATTTACTACAGCTAACATGACTTGTTCTACAGGCAGTACAAGAGTATCATGTTTCCACGAAGCAGAATCAGTTTTGACAAGTGTAAGGATCTGTTGAGAAGCCTAGCACAGCAGGAGGTGAAGGTGAAGAACAAGGGCGGAATACGCCTCTCCTCGCCTGACACTGACAAGAACAAACTGGAGGAACTTAAGCAGCTGGCTAAGAGGGAGCTTCACTGTGACTTTTACTGGTTAGTAGGAATTAGTTGGAAAAAGTCATCATATTTTAAAATAAATGCAGCGTAAGTCGTAATAAGTGGCTGTGGATGAATAAACAGAAGAATGTACAGGGATTCCAACCGTGGTCCTTAAATGTAGCAGACGTTGAGCCTGCTACATATATATAAGGTTAATTGCCTTTGTTTTATAGTTTGATATCTTTATTATGCACACCATACCCATCCTGTGGGCGGTAGTCAAAAGATTACAGAGGTACATAATTAGTCCAGGGACTGGACTCCAGGGACAGGCACCTAACATTGCCTTTGTAAGTCATGATTGTGACCAGATCTGCCTGGAATTCATAACCTTGTAACTTGGTCATGATTGTGACCAGATCTACATGGAGTTCATTACCTTTATACCTTGTTCAGCTATCAAAACTTTGCGACCCAGTCCCTTAACCCATTATGTACCTCTGTAATCTTTTTGACTACCACCCAAAGGATGGGTACGGGGTGCATAATAAAGATGTTAAACTAACATATAAGAACCATGGTTCGACGCCCTGTCCATTCTTCTGTTTATTCATACTTTAAAATGAAAATAACTAAAGCGTAATGAACAAGTATCACTGCTCAATAACCCAGAAGGGGTGTCGAAATATACGGACCTCCTCAGTTTCTGTCGACCTGAGGGTTATTATTGAGCATGCTTTAAAATCTTCATTCTTGCAGTATGTAGAGTATGTGCTACCCAGTTGCAGTATGTGTTGCCCAGCTCTTGCCTGTTTACATATAAGTGTATATATGTTGTACACCAGAAACAGTCTATGCTATAATTGTCTCATTCAGCCTGAGAATTTATTGTCTAACTTTATGCACCTCTTATTACAGTAGTGGGGAGTCAAGTATGTGGTGAAGAGGAAGGACCACTGCAGAGTATCATCAGGAACCTGGCGTCAGTAGTGGGGAGTCAAGTATGTGGTGAAGAGGAAGGACCACTGCAGAGTATCATCAGGAACCTGGCGTCAGTAGTGGGGAGTCAAGTATGTGGTGAAGAGGAAGGACCACTGCAGAGTATCATCAGGAACCTGGCGTCAGTAGTGGGGAGTCAAGTATGTGGTGAAGAGGAAGGACCACTGCAGAGTATCATCAGGAACCTGGCGTCTCTACTACTGGATCCAAATATCGTACTGCCGACAATAGAGAAGAAACACGTTGCTGAACAAGTCTTCATAGGAACATTGTTTCGCTGTGTCGATGACTTGATGGTTGTGTACAACATCTGGGTATCTTTATTGTAGACGTTTCGCCATCCAGTGGCTTTATCCATACAAATTCAAGAACACAGTTAGAAGACAGTAGAACTAGTATATACAAAAGATGAGGTAATCAGTCCCTCAGCCTCGGAGTTGGAGAAGAGTATTGTAATCTTGAAGAGTCTGAAGCACAGGCACGAAGATTTCCGATTATGTACTGGAATCAGAAGAGGGACGTGTAGCAAAGACATTGTCACTGATAGGCGGGATTTCCCAGTGGAAATAGGTCATACCTGAGGAACAGGCCAGTAGTAGTTGAGAAGGTTGTGGAAATGTCCTCTGAACCAGAGTCCATGATGTTAGAGTGTCTGACAAGTTGTACATGTGTGTGGTAGAAATGAATTGGTAAAGCTCTACACAAAGTGAAACGTTGCCTCAATAAAAGGCTGAAAGGTTAAATGGCTTTAATAAAAGCCTATTGACTATTCCAAGGGTCATTAAGGTTACGTGTATCCAATCAAAAATATTTTGATTATTAAAATAGTGATTTAAGTGAACTCTTCTCACGGTGTATGTAAAAACTTGTGTAGTGTTCAGGAGTATTGAAGTTAGGTTAGGGAAGGTTTGTCAGGAAACAGGACAAGTGTTTCCTGACGCGGGTCTTAGTCATGATTATCCACAGCTGGAGCTTTTGATCATCTGACCAAAGCCTTCTGCTGGCTTACCGGTCCACCCCTTTAAAAATTATGGTTGATTGTAACCATTTTGGTTAATTGGAGTATTGACATTTTACTGTATCAATCAGTATAGCGCAATACAAAAGTTCCGATTATTTTGTGAACTGTATACAATTTACTAAGTATAAAGAGGCAGTTAGTAACAATTTTATATAGAGATTATGGCAAAATGCAAATAAGTCACTTTGACTTGTTAAGGTTATCTAAATAAACTTACCATACAAAAAACGAATGCCTGGCTATATTTATAAAGGGTTTAGTTTATTTCAGGTAATGTCTCATAATGCCTAGCCTATCAAATTCCTGACAAATACACCCAAACTTGGTACCAATTTTTGTATATTATTTGGTGGCGTTCGTTTTGAAACATGAACGCTCCTACTATAATAATAATTATCTTTATTTCTACAAGTACATGCACAAGGTATATAGACCTAGTTGACATCAATGACATACTACTATTTAGAAAGCCTCTTGTTATGCTGAGCATTTCGGGCAAATTAAGTCAATTTTGTCCCAGGATGCGATCCACACCAGTCGACTAACACCCAGGTACCTATTTTCCAGATGGGTGAACATGAACAGCAAGCAGTCTTAAGGAAACACGTCTTAATGTTTCCAGCCGTACCGAGGATCGACCCCCGGACTTCAGTGTTAGCTGAGTGCGCTAGCGATCGAGGTACGGCATGTGAGATGGTCGGCGATGCTGTCTGATACATATAAGTTTATTTAGGTACAGGTCCACACAAGTACAATTGTCATACAGAGTAACATATGTGTAAATTACCTAGGATAACCCAAAAAGACAGACAGTGACTTATTTCAACTGGGGTCCACGGACACATGTCTGTCTGTTTTCAGATCAATGCAGTGGATTTTTCACTCTCCAGAGTCTGGAGAACATGTATATCCATAGGAGAGTCTTGAGGGTAAGTTAAGAGTCCACACTAAAGTGATGAGTTTTTTAACATCAAATCTAATATTTACTTTCTACTGAATCTGGCTGGCTTGTTTTCCCTGGCTACGCTGCTCTGGGCACCTACGCCAGAATGAAGTCACACCTGCATCGTTAATTCCGGGTCTAACCCTTAATATTAAGACTAACTTAATGTCTATTACAGTGTTTTCGTTATCTAACAAATATTTCAATAGTGATTTATTAATTTTGTTAAGATTAAAGATAAGATATGATTCCAATCCCATCACTAAATCTACCATTTATGAAACAGCTGGACCGACTGAAACAAAATAAATCGCCGGGTCCTGATGAGCTTTTTGCAAGGGTTCTTAAGGAATGCAAAATGGAACTCTGTGAACCAATATCTAACATTTTTAATTTATCTCTTCAAACAGGTGTAGTGTCTGATATGTGGAAGATGGCTAATGTAATTCCTATTTTTAAAGCAGGGGACAAGTCACTACCGTCAAACTACCGCCCAATAAGCCTGACCTCAATTGTAGGCAAATTACTAGAGTCAATTATAGCTGATATTATTAGAAGCCATCTAGATAACCATAATTTGATTAATGATACCCAGCATGGATTCACGAGGGCCGTTCCTGCCTATCTAATTTATTAACCTTCTTCAGTAAAGCTTTTGAGGCTGGTGATCACGATAAAGAATTCGATATTGTTTATTTAGACTTTAGTAAGGCTTTGATAGAGTACCGCACCAGAGACTGTTAAAGAAAGTGGCAGCTCATGGCATTGGGGGAAAAGTGCTGTCATGGATCGAGTCATGGCTCACCAATAGGAAGCAGAGAGTGTGCATAAATGGGGTTAAATCCGAATGGGGACTTGTAACAAGTGGTGTTCCACAGGGATCAGTCTTAGGCCCATTGTTATTTATAATATATATCAATGACCTTTATGAGGGAATTACTAGTGATATGAGCAAATTCGCCGACGACACGAAGATAGGTAGGATAATTGATTCAAACATAGATGTCATAGAACTTCAGGAAGATTTAGACAAACTTAATTCGTGGTCAGAAAAGTGGCAGATGCAGTTCAATGTAGATAAATGCAAGGTTCTGAAGCTCGGGAGTGTCCATAACCCAAGCACTTATAAGTTAAATAACGTAGAACTTAGCCATACAGATTGAGAAGGACTTGGGGTGATGGTAAGCAGCAACCTTAAACCAAGACAGCAATGCCTAAGCGTACGTAATAAGGCAAATAGATTACTAGGATTTATATCAAGAAGTGTTAGCAACAGAAGTCCAGAGGTTATATTACAGCTTTATACATCATTAGTAAGGCCTCACCTAGATTACGCAGCTCAGTTCTGGTCTCCATATTACAGAATGGACATAAATTCGTTAGAAAACATTCAGCGTAGAATGACTAAATTAATACATAGCATTAGAAATCTTCCTTACGAAGAAAGATTGAAGACCCTAAAATTACATTCACTTGTAAGACGTAGAATGAGGGGAGACATGATCGAGGTATACAAGTGGAAAATGGGTATTAACAAAGGGGATATAAATAAGGTCTTGAGGATATCTCTCCAAGAGAGAACCCGCAATAATGGATTCAAGTTAGATAAGTTTAGATTTAGAAAGGATATAGGAAAGTATTGGTTTGGAAATAGGGTAGTTGATGAGTGGAACAGTCTGCCTAGTAGGGTTATTGAAGCTAGGACCTTGGGTAGTTTCAAATTTAGGTTGGATAAAATCATGAGTGAGAGGGGTTGGATTTGAGTGGGACTCGCCCAATGATGATCCTTTTTAAATCACTTGTTCTCTCTAGGCTGGAATACTGCTGTTCATTAACATCCCCATTCAAGGCAGGTGAAATTGCAGATCTAGAGAATGTACAGAGAACCTTTACTGTACGTATAAGTTCCATCAAACACCTTAACTACTGGGAACGCCTTAAGCACTTGAATTGTACTCACTGGAGCACAGGCGAGAGAAATATATCATAATCTACATCTGGAAGATCCTGGAGGGACTGGTCCAATATGCACACAAAAATCACTCCTACGAAAGCAAAGACTTGGCAAGCGATGTAACATACCCCAGTGAAAAGTAGGGGCGCCACTGGTACACTAAGAGAAAACACAACAAGTGTCCCAACAGCCTCCCACCAGCCATAAGAGGAATTACCAATAGACCCCTGGTTGTCTTTAAGAGGGGGCTGGACAGATACCTAGTCAGTACCAGATCAGCAGGGCTGTGGTTCGTACGTTGGACTACGTGCGCCAGCAGTAACAGCCTCGTTGATCAGGCCGTGATTCACCAGGAGGCGTGCTCATGGACCGGGCCGCGGGGTCGTTGATTCCCGGAATACCCTCCATTTAGGTAGATAATAATTGCACTTATGTGTACCTGCGCCTTAATAAACTTACACCTGCTGTCTCTGTTCACCTAGTAATAAGCAGGTACCTGGAGTTTATCTGGAGAGAATTCCAGGGTCAACGCCCCCGCGGCCCGGTCTGTGACCAGGCCTCATGTTGGACCAGAGCCTGATCAACCAGGCCGTTACTGCTGGCCACACGCAGTCCAACGTACGAACCACAGCCTGGCTGGTCAGGTACCGACTTCAGGTGCCTGTCCAGTGCCTGCTTGAAGACAGCCAGGGTTTGTTGGTAATCCCCTGATGTATGCTGGGAGGCAGTTGAACAATCTTGGGCCCCTGACACTTATTGTGTTGTCCTTCAACGTGCTAGTGGCACCCCTGCTCTTCATTGGGGGGATGTTACATCGCCTGCCGAGTCTTTTGCTTTCGTAGGGAGTGATTTTCGTGTGCAAGTTTGGTACTAATCCCTCGAGAATTTTCCATGTGTATATAATAATGTATCTCTCCCGCCTGCGTTCTAGAGTACAGGTTTAGGAACTTCAAGCGTTCCCAGTAATTGAGGTGGTTTATCGCAGTTATGCGTGCCGTGAAGGTTCTCTGCACATTTTCAAGGTCAGCAATTTCACCCGCCTTGAAAGGTGCAGTTAGTGTCAGCAATATTCCAGCCTAGATAGAACAAGCGATCTGTAAAGTGTCAACATGGGCTTGGCATCCCTGGTTTTGAAGGTTCTCATTATCCATCCTGTCATTTTTCTAGCAGATGCAATTGCTACGGTGTTATGGTCCTTGAAGGTGAGATCCTCTGACATGATCACTCCCAGGTCTTTGACATTAGTTTTTCGCTCTATTGTGTGGTTGGAATTAGTTTTGTACTCCGATGAGATTTTAATTTCCTGACGTTTTCCATATCGGAGTAATTGAAATTTCTCATCATTGAACTTCATATTGTTTTCTGCAGCCCATTTAAAGATTTGGTTGATGTCTGCTTGGAGTCTTGCAGTGTCTTCAATGGTGGACACTGTCATGCAGATTCGGGTGTCATCTGCAAAGGAAGACAAGGCACTGTGGCTTATATCCCTGTCTATGTCCGATATGAGGATGAGGAACAGGATGGGAGCAAGTACTGTGCCTTGTGGAACAGAGCTTTTCACAGTAGCTGCCTCAGACTTTACTCTGTTGACTACTACTCTTTGTGTTCTACTTGTTAGGAAATTATAGATCCATCTACCAAATTTTCCTGTTATTCCTTTATCACGCATTTTGTGTGCTATTACACCATGGTCACACTTGTCAAAGGCTTTTGCAAAGTCTGTGTATATAACATCTGCATTTTGTTTGTCTTCTAGAGCATCCAGGACCTTGTCGTAGTGGTCCAGTAGTTGGGACAGACAGGAGCGGCCTGCTCTAAACCCATGCTGCCCTGGGTTGTGCAATTGATGAGTATCAAGATGAGTGGCGATCTTGCTTCTTAGAACCCTTTCAAAGATTTTTATGATATGGGACGTTAGCGCTATTGATCTGTAGTTCTTTGCTATTGCTTTACTGCCCCCTTTGTGGAGTGGGGCTATATCTGTTGTTTTTAGTAACTGCGGGACGACTCCAGTGTCCATGCTCCCTCTCCATAGGATGTTAAAAGCACGTTCTTGATGAACA
Organism: Cherax destructor; assembly: GCA_009830355.1. Lineage (NCBI taxonomy): Eukaryota > Metazoa > Arthropoda > Malacostraca > Decapoda > Parastacidae > Cherax > Cherax destructor. The sequence continues at coordinate 15,895 of WNWK01028459.1, read as the reverse complement.
TGAGTCTGGGCCTTGAGCGGAGTGCATTGGCATGTCATTTATTGCCTTTTCGAAGTCATTTGGCATCGTGGTGATGTCAGATAGGCATGCATCTGTCAAGTTCTGTGGCACTCTCATAAAAAAAATCATTTAGGTCTTCGATTTTCAGTCTTGTTAGCGGCTCGCTAAAAAGTGAGTCATACTGGGACTTAAGTAACTCACTAATTTCCTTGTTGTCATCTGTGTAGGACCCATCCCGTTTAAGTAGGGGCCCAATACTGGAAGTTGTTCTCGACTTTGATTTTGCATAAGAAAAGAAATACTTTGGGTTTCTTTCAATTTCATTTATAGCTTTTTGTTCTTCCCGCGTTTCTTGATTCCTGTAGGATTCCTTTAGTTTTAATTCGATGGTTGCTATTTCTCTGACTAGTGTCTCCCTACGTATTTCAGATATATTGGCCTCCTGTAGCCGCTCCGTTATTCTTTGCCTTCGCCTGTATAGGGAGCGCCTCTCTCTTTCTAGTTTGCATCTTCTCCTCCTTTTCCTTAAGGGAATTTGCCTTGAGCAAACCTCTAGTGCCACAGAGTTAATTTGGTCTAGACATAGGTTAGGATCCGTGATGCTTAGGCAATCTTCCAGTTTATATCATTTAGGACTTGGTTTACTTGGTCCCACCTTATGTTTTGTTATTGAAGTTGAATTTGAAGAAGGCTCCTCGCGGCTAATCACATTTGTTCATCTGGGGCTCCCCATGCATGTCTGGACCTGAGTGTGACTTTGTAAATGGTCCAAGTCGGACCGAAACGTCGTCGTAAGCTCCTCTCTCCAACGTGGGGGTTATTTGTGTATAGGTACTTGGGTGTCAGTCGACTGGTACCTGGGTGCCAGTCGACTGTAGTGGGTCGCATCATGGAGGTCAAGATTAACTTTGGTTACTAGAAATCCTCTACATAACCAGATGCTTTCTATAAAGTATGTCAATAATGTCAACTAGGTCTCTATTAGTTGTATCAGGTAGTACTTTGTGGTCTGGTGGCTTGAGCTCTCGCTTCACACACGGAGGGCCCGGGTTCGATTCCCGGCGGGTGGAAACATTTCGACGTGTTTCCTTACACCTGTTGTCATGTTCACCTAGCAGCAAATAGGTACCTGGGTTGTTAGTCGACTGGTGTGGGTCGCATCCTGGGGGACAAGATTAAGGACCCCAATGGAAATAAGACAGACAGTCCTCGATGACGCACTGACTTTCTTGGGTTATCCTGGGTGGCTAACCCTCCGGGGTTAAAAATCCGAAGAAATCTTATCTTGAAATCTTAAGATTATTATTAGTTTGTGATTATTCATTTTCCAATTATAAGGAGATACACGTTTTCTTTCTTTAATCTGAGAACGTAAACTAATATAAACATCAGACAGAGCTTTTTCTTTTTTATTCAGCAAAGAAATAATTGCGTACAAACAACAATAAAGAAAAAAAAATATCACTGTTTACGCTTTCCTTGGACAGAAATCTGCTCACACACCATCGATGCCAGCTCACCAGAGGAAGACACAGCTACTGATGCCATCTATCCTATAATGATAAATTGACCGCCCTTTTCTAGACTCACGGAGGGTAAATTTCTAAACTCCACCTTGACAGAAGTCTCAAATTCGACACACATACAGCAAATTCCTAAGAAAGTCTCTAAGACAGTAGGCATTCTATCAAAGATACGGTACTATGTATCGCAATCAGCTCTCCTTGCCCTGTACCAATCACTCATTTACCCCTATCTCACCTATGGAGTCTGTGCATGGGGCTCAACTACAGTAAATCACCTGAGACCCTTAACAACCCAACAAAAAACAGTAGTCCGATTGATAACAAATTCCAACTCGAGACAGCATACACTGCCACTATTCAAGTCTTAACTTACTCAATATACAAAACACCCACACTTTTTATTGTGCCTACTACATACATAGGACACTGCACTCTAATATAAACCATCCTCTTAAACTCCTCCTTGACAGCTGCAACAGAACACACAACCATAATACAAGACACAGATCACTCTGATATCCCTCGTGTCCATCTCTTCCTATGCAAAAACGCTATGTATATAAAGGTCCGTAAGATTTGGAATTCACTGCCAGAGAACACTAAAGGACCCCTGTCTGCAAATCAGTTCAAGACTCTTCTTAGAAATCACCTACTCCCCCAAAATTAAACAGCTTTCAAGCTGCTTTCAAATTCACCTCCATTACCACATTAGTATGTGCTAAGGATCATAGTGTCACGCAAGATTCAAGATGCTTTATTTCTCTGTAAAAAAATACAATGTGTGTTTTACATTTAAAGACAATAATTACAAAGATGGCCGTTAGCATTCCTAGCATGCCTGGACATGCTAGGCATTTCGGGCAGACTTAATACTAGTTCTTAATCTATATTACAAATTACATATGAATACAAATTTCAAATGATTAAATAGATTTACAATAGTGAGGTAGTTCAGGATAACTAGATTGTATCACAAATTACAAATTAGTACAAAGTTCAGAATGTTTAGATTGTAAAAAAATTAGTACTACTAAGAATGGTTTTGTCTTGGCATGTTACACAGTTTCTATTAAAGCTCCAATATTGGAGTATATCAGGCAAACTTAAGACTAGTTTCGTATTTATTAGACAATAGCTATATTCGGGATTTTATGTTTACTGTCCTTTGGGTCAGTGCTGGTGCAGATGAGGATGATATGTGTGTGTGTGTTTAGGTGATGGTGGGGTGTGTTAGTGAGATAAGATGTTTTTTGATGATAGTGTTGAAAATGGTGGCTGAGTCTGCAGTTTTGGATTTTTCAGGTAGGGAGTTCCAGATTTTAGGCCCTTTAATGTACATTGAACGTTTGTATAGATTTAGCCGGACACGTGGAATGTCATAGAGATTTTTGTGTCTGGTATTGTGTCTATGGGTCCTGTCACAACTATCAAGAAAGCGTTTTAGTTCAGGGTTAATATTGGAATTTATGGTTCTGTACATTACATGTAGGTTGCACAGTAGTAAGTGTGGATGTTCTGGATAGTGAGTAAATTTAGGTCTTTGAAGAGTGGGGGAGTGTGTTGCCTGGGATTGGATTGCATGATAATTCTTACTGCAGATTTTTGTTGAGTTAATATTGGTTTTAGGTGAGTTGTTGCTGTTGATCCCCAAGCACATATGGCATAGGTGAGGTAGGGATAGATGAGTGAATAGTATAGTGTGAGTAGGGCTGATTGCGGTACATAGTAACGTATCTTGGAGAGGATCCCAACCGTTTTGGATACTTTTTTTGCTATGTGGTTGATATGGGTGCTGAAATTCAGGTTGCTCTCCAGGTGTAGGCCCAGGAATTTGCCCTCATTGTGTTTAGCAATAGGAGTGTTGTCAATCATTATGTTCAGTTGTGCAACTCCTGTTCTGTTACCAAACATAATTTAGAAGGTTTTGTCAGTGTTAAGTGTAAGTTTGTTGGCTGTCATCCAGGTTGATATTTTTAGTAGCTCTTCATTAACAATGGTGTTGAGTGAGGCAAAGATTTGGGTGGGAGATGACATAAGTCGTATCATCAGCAAAGAGAATTGGTTTCAATTGTTGGGATACGTTGGGAAGATCATTGATGTATAGGAGGAAGAGCAGGGGACCAAGGACACTTCCCTGTGGTACTCCAATATCAAGTGGTCGTGTAGATGAAGTTGTGTCTTTAATGGTGACATATTGATATCTGTTAGTAAGATAAGATTTGAAATACATAAGAGCGTGGCCTCTTATACCGTAATGGTCAAGTTTTTGGAGTAGGATGCCGTGGTCTACTGTATCAAAAGCTTTCCTTAGGTCAATAAAGAGTCCTAGAGGATATTCCTTGTTATCAAGAGCTGTGTAAAGTAGGTCACCTAAATCTCAAAACTTCAAAAATAGATGCTCAAAGTTCATTACATTACTCAATACTACATTGTAAAAAAATCAATACCTGCACAAAATTGTCCTGACTTACACTCAATTGTAACAATCTCATACTGTAAACTACTTCCAACATGGCCCATTGTAATATTCCCATATTGTAATTTAAAGTCATTTTACTGTTGATATATACAACTTGTGTACTACTTTTAACTTGTCCAATTGTAATATTTCCATCTTGTAATTTGAGTCAATTTACTGTTTGCTATGTATATATAAAAACAGATGTACTACTTAAACAAACTATGATCTATTTGTTTAGTATTAAGTAGTCTGTAACCCATTAAATTTAGTCTGCCCGTTATGCTTAGGCATGATAGTGGCTCTCTTTGCACTGCAAATCATTATTGTAATTATACACTGTAAACTATCTATTTAAATAGGACTCCCTACATGTCAATCACATTGTAAACGTGTAAGGAAATACAAATTTGAATTTGAATTTGAATGACACCACACCCAATGGAAATAAGTCACTTTGTCTTGAATTTTTTGGGGTTATTGTAGGTAATCTACACATATGTTGCTTTGTATGATAATTTATGTAACTGTATTTATGTGTACTTGTACCTGAATAAGCTCACTTACTGAAAACCAAAACCTTGTCATTGTGATGGTATACAAGCCTCCAGACGCAACTTCCCAGCAATTCCGGGAGCAGCTTTTGAAAATTTACCACTGTCTGGAAAATCTCCCAACTCCTGTCCCAAACATCTTACTACTAATATAATAATAATAATATCTTTATTTACTACAAGTACATGTACAAGGTATACAGGCCTAGCTGACATCAATAACATACTACTATATAGAAACCCCCTTGTTATGCTGAGCATTTCGGGCAAATTAGGTCAGTTTTGTCCCAGGATGCGACCCACACCAGTCGACTAACACCCAGGTACCCATTTTAAACTGATGGGTGAACAGGGACAGGGACAGCAGGTGTTTTATGGAAACACGTCCCTAATGTTTTCCAGCCGTACCGGAGGAGATTCGAACCCTGGACCTCAGTATGTGAGCTGAGTGCGCTAGCGATCGAGCTACGGAACACCTACATCTTCTCTTTTTTTTCTTAATGGAATGTGTCTTGAGCAGATCTCAAGAACCACAGAGTTCATTTTTTCTAGGCAAAGGTTCGGATCCTTGTTGTTTAGGATATCTTCCCAGCTTGTTTCATTTTGGTCATGGTTGACTTGTTCCCATTGTATGTTTTTGTTGTTGAAATTTAATTTTGTGAAGAGATCCTCAATGACTGATCACATTTTGCTGGTCAGGAGCCCTGTGCATATATGTCTGTACCTCAATTATGTTGTGATCTGAGTGTATTGTCTTTGATACAGATATATTACGTATCAGATCGTCGTTATTAGTTGCAGGGCCCTATGTTTTGCTCTTATACAATGCCATATAGATTAATTACTCTTGCTCTTCATGGTACGTACTGGGAACGATTGAAGGTCCTTGATCTGTATTGCCTGGAATGCAGGCGAGAGAGATACATGAAAATATACACTTGGAAAATCCTAGAGGGATTAGTACCAAACTTGCACACGAAAATCACTCCCTATGAAAGCAAAAGACTCGGCAGGAGATGCAACGTTTATTTATTTTATTTATTATTCCCCCAATGAAAAGCAGGGGCGCCATGAGTACATTGAGAGACAACACAATAAGTGTCCGGGGCCCTGGCTGTCTTCAAGAAAGCACGGGACAGGCACCAATAGTCAGTACCTGACCAACTAGGAGATTTCAACTTGAGACACCTAAAATGGAGGAGTATAGCAAACAATGTTTTAGCAGAGATCACCCCAGGAGGCAGCTCAGGTGAAAATTCACACACACGAACTATTAAATATTTGTACCAAATTCACCTTAAACCAGCAAATATTAGAGCCAACAAAACTAGAAAATACTAGAGCAGGTCACTCCTGCCTGTCCCAGCTACTGGACCACTATGACAAGGTCCTGAATGCTGTAGAGGATAAACAAAATACAGATGTAGTATACACAGACTTTGTAAAAGCTTTCGACAAGTGTGACCATGGTGTAATAGCGCACAAAATGCGTGATAATGGAATAACAGGAAAAGTTGGTAGATGGATCTATAACTTCCTGACAAATAAAACACAAAGAGTAATAGTAAACAGAGTAAAGTCCGAGGCAGCTATGTTGAAAAGCTCTGTTCCACAAGGCACAGTACTCGCTTCCATTCTATTCCTCATCCTCATATCTGACATAGAGCTGTAAGCCATAGCTCCGTGTCTTCCTTTGCGGATGACACCTGGATTGCCATGACAGTGACCTCCATCGAAGACACCGCAAGACTCTAAGTGGACATCAACCAAATCTTCAAATGGGCCACTCAAAACAATATGAAGTTCAATGAGGAGAAATTTCAACTACTCAGATATGGAAAACTTGAGGAAATTAAAAATATATCAGGGTATACGACAAATTCTACCCATACAATAGAGCGAAAAAGTAACGTGAAGGACCTGGGAGTGATAATGTCAGAGGATTTTGCCTTCAAAGACCACAACAATATATCAACCACATCTGCTAGGAAAATGATAGGATTGATAAAGAGAACCTTCAAAACTAGGGACACAAAGCCCATGATGATTCTCTTCAAATAGCTTGTTCTCTCTAGGCTGGAATACTGCTGTACACTAACTGCTCCCTTCAAGGCTGGCGACATTGCTGACCTGGAGAGTGTACAAAGAACTTTCACGGTACACATAAGTACGATAAGGCACCTAAATTTCTGGGAACGATTGAAGGTCCTTCATCTGTATTCCCTGGAACGCAGGCAGAGAGATACATGATAATATACACTTGAAAAATGCTAGAGGGATTAGTACCAAACTTGCACACGAAAATCACTCCATATGAAAGCAAAAGACTCGGCAGGAGATGCAACATTCCCCCGATGAAAAGCAGAGGCGCCACGAGACAACACAATAAGTGTCCGGGGCCCAAGACTGTTCACCTGCCTCCCAGCATACATAAGGGGGATTACCAATAGTCCCGTGGCTGTCTTTAAGAAAGCACTAGACAGGCACCTAAGTCAGTACCTAACCAACCAAGCTGTGGTTCGTACGTCAGTCTGCGTGCGGCCAGCAGTAACAGCCTGGTTGATCAGACCCTGATCCATCATGAGGTCTGGTCTCAGACCAAGCCGCTTTGCGTTGACCCCCGAAACCCTCTCCAGGCAAACTACTTAATTAACAGTACACCGCCTTCTCTTGAATTTTGGACACAAAATTCAAGTATACTAACAGGCCTATAGTTGCTGACATCAGACCTACTATTTTTCTTGAAGATAGGAGTAACTCTTAGCCTCCTTGAACCCCTCCGGAATGGTATTAATGGTAATAAACAAATTTATTATGTGCGCAATGGGGATTGGCAATTCAGAGGCACCATCTTCTAGGAACTTATTTATTTATTTACTACAAGTACATGTACAAGGTATACAGGCCTAGCTGACATCAGTGACATACTACTATATAGAAAGCACCTTGTTATGCTGAGCATTTCCGGCAGATTAGGTCAGTGTCCCAGGATGCGACCACACCAGTCGACTAACACCCAGGTATTTATTTTACTGACAGGTAAACAGGGACAGCAGGTGTCTTACGGAAAGACGTCCTAATGTTTCTACCCGTACCGGAGATCGAACCACGGACCTCAATGTGTGAACTGAGTGCGCTAGCAATCGACCTACTGGACACAAATATAGCTTATGACTACTAATGGAAGATTTAGTAGAGGTTGTTACGAATGTTGGTCAAATGCATATGTAGATACTAATCTAAATTTCAGTATTACTGCACATTTGAGTTACTTTACTGTTTTGATTTTTAAGGTTATAATCATGACTAATTTCTACTGTATCTTACAGTTAGGTTTTAAATAATAATATATTACAAAACCTCCAGTGGAAATAAGTCACTTTATGTGACTTTTTTTAGGTTAACCTGGTATGTAATTTACACATTAAAACAATTGCAAAAATTACAGACCTATAGCACTAACATCCCATATCATAAAATCCCACGGCATGATTGTGGCTTTCTTTGCTCCAATCATATTACGTGTATATGTAAACACACATTGTAACCTTTGCAAAGAAATATAATTTTTTTGAAAGGGTTCTAAGAAGCAAGATCGCCAACCACTTAGATACCCATCAGTTACACAACCCAGGGCAATATGGGTTTAGAGCAGGTAACTCCTGCTTGTCACAACTACTGGACCACTATGGCAAGGTCTTAGATGCACTGGAGGACAAACAAAATGCAGATGTAATATACACAGATTTTGTGAAAGCCTTCGACAAGTGCAACCATAATGTAATAGTGCACAAAACACGTGATAAAGGAATAAGAGGAAACGATGGTAGATTGGTCCGGTGGTCTGGTGGCTAGAGCTCTCGCTTCACACACGGAGGGCCCGGGTTCGATTCCCGGCGGGTGGAAACATTTCGACGTGTTTCCTTACACCTGTTGTCATGTTCACCTAGCAGCAAATAGGTACCTGGGTTGTTAGTCGACTGGTGTGGGTCGATGACGCACTGACTTTCTTGGGTTATCCTGGGTGGCTAACCCTCTGGGGTTAAAAATCCGAAGAAATCTTATCTTATCTTATAACTTCCTAACAAAGAGAACACAAAGGCTAACAGTATATAAAGTAAAGTCTGAGGCCACAGTATAAAGCTCTGTTCCACAAGGCACAGTACTAGCCCCCATATTGTTCCTTATCCTTATATCTGACATAGACAGAGATGTAAGCCACAGCACCGTGTCTTCCCTTGCGGATGACACCCGAATTTGCATGAGTGTCATCCATCGATGACAGTGAAAGACTCCAAGCGGTTATCACCCAAATCTTTACATGGGCCGCGGAAACCAATATGAAGTTCAATGAAGACAAATTTCAATTACTCCGATATGAAAAACTCGAAGAAATTAAGTATATCAGAATATAAAACAAATTCCAATTACACAATAGGGCAAAAAACTAGTGTGAAGGACCTGGGAGTTATAATGTCAGAGGATCTCACTTTCAAAGATCACAACAATGTATTTACCACATCTCCTAGGAAAATAATACGATGGATAATGAGAACCTTCAAAACTAGGGATGCCAAGCCCAGGATGATTCACTTCAAATCGCTTGTTCTCTCTAAGCTGGAATACTACTGTACACTAACGGCCCCTTTCAAAGCAGGCGAAATTGGAGACTTGGAGAATGTACAGAGAACCTTCACGGCACGTATAAGTACGATAAAGCACCTAAATTACTGGGAACGGTTGAAGTCCCTTTATTTGTACTCCCTGGAACAAGGCGAGAAAAATATTTGATAATATACACTTGGAAAATCCTTGAAGGACTAGTCCCAAATTTGCACAGGAAAAGTTGGTAGATGGATCTATAATTTCCTAACAAGTAGAACACAAAGAGTAGTAGTCAACAGAGTAAAGTCTGAGGCGGCTACGGTGAAAAGCTCTGTTCCACAAGGCACAGTACTTGCTCCCATCCTGTTCCTCATCCTCATATCGGACATAGACAGGGATATAAGCCACAGTGCCGTGTCTTCCTTTGCAGATGACACCCGAATCTGCATGACAGTGTCCACCATTGAAGACACTGCAAGACTCCAAGCAGACATAAACCAAATCTTTAAATGGGCTGCAGAAAACAATATGAAGTTCAATGATGAGAAATTTCAATTACTCCGATATGGAAAACGTCAGGAAATTAAAATCTCATCGGAGTATAAAACTAATTCCAACCACACAATAGAGCGAAAAACTAATGTCAAAGACCTGTGAGTGATCATGACAGAGGATCTCACCTTCAAGGACCATAACACTGTAGCAATTGCATCTGCCAGAAAAATGACAATATGGATAATGAGAACCTTCAAAACCAGGGATGCCAAGCCCATGTTGACACTTTTCAGGTCGCTTGTTCTATCTAGGCTGGAATATTGCTGCACACTAACTGCACCTTTCAAGGCAGGTGAAATTGCTGAACTAGAAAATGTACAGAGAACCTTCACGGCACGCATAACTGCAATAAACCACCTCAATTACTGGGAACGCTTGAAGTTCCTAAACCTGTACTCCCTGGAATGCAGGCGGGAGAGATACATTATTATATACACTTGGAAAATCCTAGAGGGATTAGTACCAAATTTGCACACGAGTGTCACTCCCTACGAAAGCAAAAGACTCGGCAGACGATGTAACATCCCCTCAATGAAAAGCAGGGATGCCACTAGCACGTTGAGAGACAACACAATAAGTGTCAGGGGCCCAAGACTGTTCAACTGCCTCCCAGCATACATAAGGGGGATTACCAATAGACCCCTAGCTGTCTTCAAGCAGGCACTGGACAGGCACCTAAAGTCGGTGCCTGACCAACCAGGCTGTGGTTCGTACGTTGGACTGCGTGCGGCCAGCAGTAACAGCCTGGTTGATCAGATTCTGATCCAACATGAGGCCTTGTCACAGACCGGGCCGCAGGGGCGTTGACCCCTGGAACTCTCTCCAGGTACTCCAGGTATGAAAGGAAAAGACTGGGCAGGAGATGCAACATCCCCCAATGAAAAGCAGGGGCCACGAGTACGCTAAGAGACAACAATAAGTGTCAGGGGACAAAGACTGTTCAACTGTCTCCCAGCATATACAAGGGGAATTACAAATAGACCCCAGGCTGTCTTCAAGAAGGCGTTGGACAGGCACCTAAAGTCGGTACCTGGCCACCCGGGCTGTGGTTCGTACATCGGTTTGTGTGTGACCAACAGTAACAGCCTAGTTGATCAGTCTCTGATCCACCACGAGGCCTGGTCAGAGACCGGGCCGCTTGGACGTTGATCTCCGAAACCCTCTTTAGGTATACTCCAGGTATGTTTGATAACTGTTGTCACCTAATTTTGTTTGACTGTACTTATGTGTACCTCAACTTACTTGTAAAATACACTGAAGGCCTAAAGAATACATAGCATCTCGAAGAAAACTTAGCCTATACTATACTTAAAATTTACTCAATTCACAATAAAACCACAATGAGAAGATGTAATTATTAAGATAAAATTAATGAATTCAGAGACTACTCATTCAGAAATGTTCAAGATATGTCAAAGTATTTTATCCACAGTGGTATATTACAGACCATTCTGGAAAAATACCCTGATTTTGCTCCCTGTAAATAAAGCATTGACACGTGTGTGTGTGTGTGTGTATGTACATGTGTGTATGTGTATGTGTGTATGTATATACATGTATGCGTGTGTATGTGTATATATGTATGTGTATATGTATATGTGTGTGTGTGTGACCCAACAATTAAAATTTGCACCAATAACTCATTACAGTTGTGGCTGGGTGTAGACTAATAGATTGCTCATTGCTTTATAATTTGTTCATGAGTGCAACCATGTACAGACGTAAGTAAATTTACTTACATGATTCATTACCTTGTAACTAGTGAATTAATTACCATTGTACCTTGTTCAGCTATCAAAACTTTGGGGCCCAGTCTCTGGACCCTATATATACCTCTGTAATCTGCAAATACCTTTGTAACTTGTCATGATTGTGACCATCTGAGTTCATTACCTTTGTAACTTGCTCAGCTATCAAACTTTGAGGTCCAGTCCCTGGACCCATTATGTACCTCTGTAATCTTTTGACTACCGCCCACAGGATGGGTATGGGGTGCATAATAAAGATATCAAACTAAAACTAAAACTGAAGAAAACCTGTAAGAAAAACCGGGACAAAATTGGATAAAAACAACAGGTTTCTGGATCTGCTTTATATAGTACGTATATTGATGTCAAGATCAGATTAGATTTTGCCACCGAAGTGGCTAGTTTATTGTGCACCCCATATCCATCCTGTGGACGGTAGCGCAAGAGCATATGGATACACAAAAGGCCTAGGCACTAGGCCCCAAAAGGGTTAACAATTGTACATTTGGATTTATATCTACAGTTCACTTATCTGTTACAAGCAAATTTAGGAAATTTGCTTAGTATAACTGGTATCTTATTTGCATTAATAAGATATCTTGACATGTCACATAGGTTATTATACTGTCTATCTCTGTATTCCTCAATAAGTGAACAATTCAGCACATAGTGTTCAAGACAGTGACCATATGCCTGATCACATAATTTGCATTTAGTTTGATCATCATCTGTGTCTCCCAAACTGCCAGAAGTACTTGTAGCCAAGCCTAAGCCCGGCCACTACAACATCAGTCAGTCTGTTCACATTGCAAGTTGCTCCATAAACATGCTTATCTATGTTCATGTTATCATAGTGGGTTATAGATCTACTCAGGCTTCTAACTGCATTCCTATAGCAATCATTTTCATTATTTATTTCTCTCCTAATATTATTCCTAATGCTAGACACAGATATACCAAAGTTATATTCTACATTCGCCTTATGGGTGCTCTTCTTGGCTAACATATCAACTTTATCATGAAGGAGTAATCCAATGTGTGATGGGATCCATAGCAATTGTACATTAATTCCTTTGTCCCGGATTTTTGAGTATCTATACCTGGCTTCTCCAATGAGCATGCTGTTAGAGTCATTATATGAGTCAAGAGCCTTCAATGATGACATAGAATCAGTAATGATGATAGAGTAAAGCTCAGTGTCATAAGTTAGCTTTAGTGTCATTAGGATTGCAAACAATTCAGTTTGCAGTGTAGACGCCCAGTTGTTAATTCTTATGCCTAGTTCAACAGATTTATTATTGTTCTTAACTAGGGAGGTGGCAACCAGAGCAGATGCAGCCCTGCCAGAAGACTCCTGTTTAGATCCATCAGTGTATATAACTTGTGATAACTTATTACTACCAGCTAGGCGAGAAATTTCTTCTTGAGCAGTTGCTTTTACAAGTGATTTAAGGAAGGGATTACTAGCAATGAGCTTCTTGGGAGGGACTTGCAGGTATGTGATATTAAATGAACACATCTTCCATGGAGGGGTGAAATGCTCTTGTTGCCTACAGTGATACAATTCATGCAGGTTGTAAAACTTAATGTAATTGCATATTTTCACAATCCATTTAGATCTGTGAGTATTTACTTCTAGACATTTAGTAAGATTCATTGTGACAGTGTCTGGTTCATTTCTTAACATTCTAATACCAAGTACAGTGTTAATCTCAAATATCCTATCACTGATACTAGAAATACCAAGCTCAAGATCCCATTAGGTAATGAAGTGTTTTTGTAACTATAGTTTTAAAGCGGTCGGGAGATAGGGAACCTTTGGAATCTTCAGGCAAGGAATTCCAGATTTTATGGCCTTCATGCGCATTGGGTTTCTACACAACCGAACTTTTTTTTATTTAAGACTGAGGGAGATTGACACCAGTCAATCCATCTATCATCATTCTATCATGCAGGAGGAGCCACATGTCTATGATGCATCCAACAAAATAAGCAGACTCCTGGATGTCACTACCGCCCGCCTCCGGCTGGGTTACAAGTACGTACTATCTTTGAAGATACTCATTACAGTTGTGACCGGGTGTGGACTTGTGAATTGCTCATTACTTTATAATTTGTTTATGATTGTAACCATGTATAAACGTAAGTAAGTAAATTTACTTACACGATTCATTACCTTTGTAACTTGTGAGTTCATTACATTTGTAACTTGTGAGTTCATTATCTTTGTAACTTTTGAGTTCATTATCTTTATAACTTGTGAGTTCATTATCTTTGTAACTTGTGAGTTCATTATCTTTGTAGCTTGTTAGTTCATTACCTTTGTAACTTGCTCAGCTATCAAAACTTTGGGGTCCAGTCCCTGGACCCATGTACCTCTGTAATCTTTTGACTACCGCCCACAGGATGGGCATGGGGTGCATAATAAAGATATCAAACTACCAGATGTAGACCAAACGAAATGTAAACTTTGCCAGATGGACTATTGTCACACCTTGCGTCGATATTATTATAATAAAAAAGCGCTAAACCACAAGGGTTATACAGCTTGCGTCGATAAAATTAATAAATCCAGAGACAACTCACTCAGAATTCTTAAAGAAATGTCAAAGTATTTTATCCACAGTGATATATTATAAACCATTCTGGAAAAATACCCTGACTTTGCTCACTATAAATAACTCATTACCACACACACCACAGTTTTCTTTTGTGTGTGTAATTAATATTTGCATAAATAATTGATCACGATTGTGACTAGATATAAACATGTAAATAGTTCATTGCCTTTGTAACTTGTTCAGGTATCAAAACTTTGCGGCCCAGTGACTGGACCCATTATGTACCTCTGTAATTTTTTGACTACCGCCCACAGGATGGGTATGGGGTGCATAATAAAGACGTTAACTTAACACAGACACCCACATCTCGTGTACATAACGTTGATCGTATGGTCGCCAAAGCTCTCGCTTCACACGGCGAGGGTCGGGGTTCGATTCCCAGCGAAAGTAGAAACATTGGGAGTGTTTCTTTACACCTGTTGTCCCTGTCCCTGTTCACCCATCAGTTTAAAATGGGTACCTGGGAGTTAGTCGACTGGTGTGGGTCGCATCCTGGGACAATGACCTAATTTGCGGGAAATGCTCAGCATAACAAGGGGCTTTCTATATAGTAGTATGTCATTGATGTTAGCTAGGACTGTATACCTTGTATATGTACTTGTAGTAAATAAAGATATTATTATTATTATATATTAAATATTTATTTCACATTTACCGCTCATAGGTAAGAAACAACACAGTGTCCCCTGACGTGGGTCTTCATCATATTATGATCCCTTGACTTTAAAATCAATGTACATGTAGTGCAAAGTCATCCTTTCTACATAAGTATAATTATAAGTAGCACACACAGAAAAAGTGAAGGTTAAAATACGAATAGATAAAATGGACCAAAAATATTTTTCGTTTTCTAATGCTTGTAAACAATTAAGATAGTTTTGTTCAATTTTATATAGTTTTACATAAATATGAATATTTAGGTTGTAAGAATAAAAATAATTTCATTAATAAAATCATGCTTTAGGAAAAGCTTTGCAAAATAATTTGACTTAAAAACATAGTAACATATAAATTAGCTAATAAAATATTTGGAATTTTATTAGCTTTACTATTCAAAAAAAACGTGTTATTAGTTGAAATGTGTGGAGAGTATTGATGTTATTTTTTAATTGCCCTTTAGGGTATAATAAGTTGAAACCAGTAAAGGTACTTAGTATGGACTACTAATAGTAGTATTCCCATATGCGGGAGCATGAACTCAACTTCGAAAGAAATTATTTACAAACATTTCTACGTCCAGAAGAGGATTCGAACCTGCGCACTCTGCATCCAAGTACACAGTACTTTTGCCATTCAGCCAGATCCCAAAATAAGTATGAGCACTTTTAAGCATACAAATGGGCCACTCAAAACAATATGAAGTTCAACGAGGAGAAATTTCAACTACACAGATATGGAAAACTTGAGGAAATTTAAAATGTATCAGGGTATACGACAAATTCTAACCATACAATAGAGCGAAAAAGAAATGTGAAGGACCTGGGAGTGATAATGTCAGAGGATCTCTCTTTCAAAGACCACAACAATGTATCTACCTCATCTGCTAGGAAAATGATAGGATGGATAATGAGAACCTTCAAAACTAGGGATGCCAAGCAAATGATGATTCTCTTCAAATCGCTTGTTCTCTCTAGGCTGGAATACTGCTGTACACTAACGGTCCCTTCAAGGCTAGCGACATTGCAGACCTGGAGAGCGTACAAAGAACTTTCACGGCACACATAAGTACGATAAGGCACCTAAATTACTGGGAACGGTTGAAGGTCCTTGATCTGTATTCCCTGGAACACAGGCGAGAGAGATAAATGATAATATACACTTGGAAGGT